>NW_023613627.1:0-90292 GCF_013339725.1 Rhipicephalus microplus
TACGTGTGTGTGTATGTGTGTTTAGATGTTACAAGAACGTGCGAAGGTTCAATCGAAATGTAAGTCTCTGATTTAGGTGTATATTGGCAAACGTTCGAAGAGTCACAATGTAAAATATGCTTGAACGTGGCCTATCAGACCTTGAAACTGCGTATGGTTTTTTCAAATAAAACAAACCTCTGCCTAGAGAAAATTTTTCGTAGCGATCGACTTCGGCGAGGTCTCTTTCGGTGGGTACAGGTATGACCACTGGTGCAGCATTAATCTCGTACATAAAATGCTCGCGGCCCAGATTCCTGCCTACTATTTTCACAGAGTGTGCTGATATCTTTCAGACGTACAGGTGTATGACGGACGTATTGATATCGCATTTTCTGTGGTGAAATGCGAATCAGTCCGGCTCGAGTTTGACCGTGGCTTCCTTCTATCTAACAAAAGAGCTATCATTGGATCTATTTATCGGTCCCCATCATCATCTTACGGTAACTTGTGTGTTGAACAGCATGACAATCTAAGTTCGTTTACACCTGGAAATTACATTTTTATCATTTTAGGAATGAAACATTGACAATACAAATGCTAACGATACCTCTTGCGTTCAATACTCATACTCTGGCATGTGACATGATTTAGAATGTCTTCTGGATTCGCCAACACGATTTATTTCTCCCAGCTGCAACACGCTTATTGACCATATACCCAGTAACGTAATATCTGTGTAAAAGGTCGATGTGGTCCATTTCAATCTGCCAGGCCATTATACAACATTTCTACAATTAATTATACAAGCTAATAGCAAAACTAAAACGGCCCATAAGTGTGCTTTAGATTCAGCAAAGTTCGTTGATATGGTATCGTGCTCCAGCGAGGAGGATTTAACACAATATCCTTGCGTCAACAAAGCGTTCAATGCCTTGACCGAGAAACTTACAGGTTTCATAAATTCGTGGACGTCTGCATTCATCATATCACAATGGTACTAAGCCCCTAGAAACCCGTGGATTAAGAGAGGACTGCTGTGTAGCATAAAAAAGACAATTTTTACAAAAACGTTGGCTCAGGCCATTGAACTTGTCTCTTCGGGCCCGGTTTTAAGTGTATTCACAAACCCTTAGTGTCCTACTTAAAAAAGCTAAACGAACCTATTATGAAAATAAAGTGCTTGAGAAGGGGGATGACTGCTGAAAAAACTGGAACAATGAATCTTCGTTTATTTTCAATTTAAAAAAGAGTTTTTTACATCTAGAGCAGCCAGACACACACCAAACAGTATTTTAGAACAGCACCAGCACTATAACTAACGCCATTGCTATACCAATTCACTTAACGAATCATTTCGCAAATACTTTGTATCGAATTTCACCACCTTGCCTTCATTGCCTCGCTTGTCTAACTTATATTGAAACCCACAGCACCTGGAAGTTCTACGCACTAAAAAAAGTTTCAAGACAACAGCATGTGGCCTAGATTCAATTCATCCTTCCACTATCAAACTTGTTGTCCATGATTTATCATCTGTGCTTTCAGATCTTATAAACAACGTATTTCGTTGTGGCGTTTTTCCTACTATTCGCAAACAAGAAAACGTAACACCTATAATTAAATAGGGAGACCAAAAAGTTTTCACTAATTATCGTCCAATAACAATTCCCCTACTCTTTAGTAAGGTTATTGAGAAGCTCATTGTTAATCGCCTTACAAACTAACCAACGAAATTCACATTTTTGTCACCTAAGCAGTTTGGTTTTCTTGCTAAGCTGTCGAACTAATTACACTAATAAAAATAACTGATAGCTTAAAACAGTTTATCGATAAAGGTCTATGGGCTGGGGTGGTATTTATTGACTTAACTAAAGCGTTTGACACCATTACCTACTCTACCTAATTGCTAAACTTGAATTCATGGGAATTAGTGAGCCTACTCTAGCACTTCTACGAAGTTACCTTGATAACAGAACCCAAGTTGTGAACTGCTGTGGTGTGTTCTCTTCTCCAGTGACAAAACTATGGAGTTGCACTAGGCTCAATTTCAGGATATGTGTTATTTCTCATCTACAATAATGACTTACCACCATCGCTTACTTTTTTCTGATTTCATCATTTGCGCTGATGGTACAACAATATTTTCCAGTGACAAGGATCTCACCAATATGCTACAAAAGTGAACACAGATGTCAGGAATCTTGTTTCACGGTGCAATGACAAATAATTCAAAATTAACCCTATTCAAAAAACTTCCATAATATTTCCCTCATGTCGAAACAACGTGACGATATATCCAGAAATACACATAGATAACAGCGCCGTTATACCATCAGTGTTAGTTACTTTTCTAGGTGTAACAATAGATCCTCACCTCAAGTTTAACTTTCATAAAAACTATGTCATCAGAAAGACTGCTTATGGCATCCGCATACTCATTTGCCCAAAACATCGTTTTCAGCAATGCATTCTCAAATCACTTTACTATGCATTTATTCACAGTCGCCTTAATTACTGTATTTTATCCGGAGCCAACACGTACACCACTCATCTGGCATCCACAATTCACCTACAGAAAAGAGCAACCCTTATCATCGCTCATAAGTCACACACTACATCAACAGCACCTCTCTTTAGCACTATCAAAATTCTATCCATCAACTCCACTTTTAAAGTCAAACTTGGTGTTTTATCATTCAGACGCAGAACAGGTGACATTCACACTAGCATACTTTTCCTGACACATGTTCACAATAATAATAACACACCGTTTTCTGAAGATAGCAACATTCTGTTTCAAACATAAACAATACCTATGGTAAAATGACAGCATTGTTTACTGTAATTTCATCCTGGAATTCACTTCCACCAACAATTAAATCAAACCCTTCATTTCACTCTTTCCGGCTTAAATTCAAACAATTTTTACTAACCACACACATCACCTGATCGTATGTGTGCATTAATATATGTATTGGTAAAAATATATTTAGATTATTGTGTGTATTCTCGCTATGTATATATATCCCTTGATAAATATTTAAGTAAGTCCTAGTTTGCTATACTGAAATAGTTTCTTACGGTTTCTTAGTTGTCAATCTTTTTTTACGTTATTTTTACTTGTTCTAACAGGAAGTCCCCCTGACAGTTTTCACTTTTGGACCGGCTTCTGTATTGTACGCATTTTTTTCATTGAAAAAGTGTCAAAGTCTTGGAAAACACTGCGACACGTTTTTTTTTCGCATGCAGACAGTATTCACTGGAAAAGTACCCAGGAATTACTTGTGATAGTTGCACTGCTTAGTTTTTAAATCATATTAGGGTGAAGAAACAAAAAAAGGGTTCGTAAGTGGCGTGGAGGGGCGGGGTTGCGCGAAAAAATTCGGAAGGGGGGTTTGAACTCCCTCAACACCCCCACGCCTTCGCCACGCCACTGGTCACAACTGTCGGAAAACAGCAAGTAGCCGACTGTTCTCAATAGAGCTTTCCGACACAAGAATTAGACTTGCCTGACACAGAAGGAGATTTATTGTTTGAATTGTCGCTTCCTGTTAACGTTTTGCACTCGGTACCTCATCTTTTTTCAAGTTATTTTTTATATGTTCACAGTCAGCCGAGCCGCACGCTCCTGCGGATGATACTCGTGCGCGTGTATTGTGACACACATGGCAAAGAACGACTCGGAGGTGCTTCATCTGGTTAAAGAGCAAGACAAAGTAAATAACATTTCACTGTTAAATCATGTTCTATACCCTAAACTTGCCGTATTTTCAGAAGAAAACAACCTGCCATGGTGATTATCCGGCCGATTCGCACCGTTGTTTATTTATTTATTTATTTATTTACAGATACTGCAATCACCTTTGGTGATTTTAGCAGGGTGGTACATGAAGTTGGTCATGAACAAATGGCAAGTACAATGACATATAATATATACAGGTTATACAATGTCTATAGGGCAAATACACACTTCAACTGGCAATATCATACAATAAAAAATAGAAGACTGCAATTATACAAGCATGTACAGTGGTATGTAATACGATTCAACAATTCAACTGGTTAGTGCACTTTCTAATTTCGAGGAAAACAATGCCAATGAGGTTGCTGAAACAATTGCATTAGTTAGTTTGTTCCACTCGACTATGGTGCGAGGAAAAAATGAATACTTAAAGCAATTATTGTGTGTGGGAAAGGGGGTTATGGTTAGGTCATGTCTCTGCCTGGTGGAGTAGCCAGAAGAAAAAGAAAAAATATCGGCTATGTCTACTTGATATTGGCCGTTAATTAGTTGGTACAGAAACTTAAGCCTTAAGTTACGGTATCTTAATGATAAAGGTGAAAGTTGAGCTCTGCTTAATAGGTCAGTAACGGAAGTCCTCGAAAAATTATTGTAGACAAAACGAACTGCTCTTTTTTGCACTTTTACTAATTTGTTAATGTTAGTCTTAGTAAAAGGATCCCATATAATAGCGGCGTAATCTAATATTGGTAAAACAATTGATTTGTACGCTAAAAGGCGGACAGAAGGAGTGGATAGTTTGAGAGCACGACATAGAAAAAACAGTTTGTAAGTTGCATTGGCCGTTACATGTGTAATGTGTTTGTTCCAGCAGAGATCATTCGATATGAAAAGCCCCAAGTACTTATAATTAGTGACTTCAGTCAAAAAAGTGTTGTTAGCATTGTATCTGAAATGCAAAGGTTTTTTCTTGTGTGTAATTCGCATATAAACAGTTTTATCAAAGTTAATGACCATCTGCCATTCCTCGCACCAGGAGGCTACTTTTTGAAATGCCTGATTTAACCGAAGTTGGTCGGATGTGCTATGAACCTCAGAGTACAAAACACAGTCATCTGCGTAAAGTTTCACTTTACAGGAATTTGTTCTACAATATCATTAATGAACAAAGAAACAGTAGAGGCCCTAGAACTGAGCCCTGGGGAACGCCAGAACCAACCATTACATATTTTGAGTTGCAACCGCGAAAAGAAACAAATTGTTGTCGTTTAGTTAGGTAGAAAGAGAGCCAGCCCATTAACTTTTTGTTTTTAAGTATTTTCTCTAATTTAAAAGTAATTTTTGTGGGAAACCTTATCGAAGGCTTTGGCGAAATCCATAAAAATTGCATCTAATTGTTTGCCGTGGTTAATACTTTTCGCAAAGTCATGTACGGTTTCAACTAGCTGAGTGCAGGTTGAAAAACCTTTTCTAAATCCATGCTGATGTCTAGTTAAGAAATTGTGTTTGTTGAGAAACTCTACGATATGATTGTGTATTATATGTTCTAATATTTTGCAACATGTTGAGGTTAATGAAATTGGTCTATAGTTACCGACCTGGTTTTTGTTTCCCTTTTTGTGTAATGGTTTAATTCGGGCAGTTACCCAATCATGCGGTAGTTCACCATCGAGTAATGATTTACAGAACAGTACGTACAAATACTTTGATGTCCATTCTGCATACCTTTTTAAAAAGTCATTGGGTATGCAATCAGGACCAGGTGATTTTTTCGTGTCTAGTTTCAGTAACATGTTTAAGATACCCCTTTCCGAGATAACAACATCAGACATGGGAGGTAAGGAGACATCAAAAGTTGGCAAGGTACCATTGTCTTCAGTATAAACCGATCTGAAGTGTTCATTAAAAAGGTTCGCGATTGATTCATGATCACTTATCTCTCTGCCATCGTCATCAAATATTTCGCATTCATTTGACTTAGGAGAAATTGTTCTCCAAAACTTCTCTGGCGATGAAGTAATGAAGCTAGGTAAGGACTCACCAAAGTAATGTTTTTATCTGAAATAACCTTAAGTTTAATTTGAGATGTCAATTCTGCAATTCTTTCTTGACAACTGAAATCAGCACAACAAGTTTAACTTTTCTTTTTTAATCGCTTTACCCTCCTTCTCAATTTCAATGTCTCCCTAGTTATCCACGGGTTTTTGGTTCTGGGCTTTTTACACGTGGTTGGGACATAACGCTCAATGCTTTGCTTACAATGCCCGTAAACTTAATCCAAAGATCATTTACACTAACATCACTATCGGCAAAATCATCGATATGATTGTGTATTATATGTTCTAATATTTTGCAACATGTTGAGGTTAATGAAATTGGTCTATAGTTACCGACCTGGTTTTTGTTCTCTTGCATTTAGTGGATTAAACAGGTGCAAAGCAGCAAGTTTATTGCAGATTCAACACATGAGCCGTAATGTGGCTGCAAATAGCACAGAGGCACTCCTCAAGCGAGTATCGCAGCACGTTTGCTCATAATCAGCACAAAAGTTCGCTTTTCTGGCTCGTCTCTCAGATGGCAGCAGTGCTGCAGCCCGACGCGTCCGAGATCGGCTCGCGCAAATCGCCTTCCTCTTGCTGGCGGCACCCGTTTGGCATGCGCCCTCTACTCTCCCCTACTTCCGGCTTCACAAAATATGACGTAATGACCCCACTTCAGTTGATTCCCTCCTCCAAAGAGTCGATATACAAACTTTATTGGAGAAGCACCCAATATGGCCCATGCATTAAGACCTATAACCACTCGTTTGCCACCGTGATGGAACGACACACAGCTTCCTGATGATGTACGCACCCACCACTGCATAACCCCTGGAAATTTTTTTCTGTTTTGTGGATCACTGTTGCATCGCAGTAAGATACTGTCACGTAAAAACGAATTGTTCTCTCACGGCAACAAGAAACACGAACGACGAGGTGCAAGCGAACTGGAAGAATCGGCCGCATGCCGATCAGACTTCGCTCCTAAGTAGTCATGGTGTAGCGAGCTCTTAAGAACTGTACCTTCAATAGCCATTCTAGGATAGCTTGAAATAGGGAACGTTACGTGTACCGTCGTTCATTTTCTAATGGTGTCGTTGAGGCATATAGCTCATATGAGGTATGCAGAGCAGAGGTTCGGGCTTGGATATGGGCAGAAGCCAGAGTGCTGAAGTAAAGAGTCTCTTCACTCTACTCACGACTCTTCCTTCTCGCTGCCACCGAGCACTCAGGTAATCGAGGGGCACTCATTCCGAACTTAAACCATCATCCCTCCTTGGCTAGTGTAGGAGACAGTATTGGGGGTAGAAAAATAACTGGCTTGCGCCGAGGACCTAAGCAGGATAGCAATGCAAAGGGCGAAGCGCACAATGCCCTCTTATGCTATCACGATCTACTCTTGAAGGCGAAGCGCCAACGTCTTCCGGGCTCGTTGTTTCTTTTTCGCAACAGTTTCGAGCACTGACATAGTTCAGTGGTGGAAGTCCTGCTCGCGAGGCTGACCAAATGTGCTTTGTTCTCACGAAAATAAAGCAGTTTATTTAGGGAGATCTTTCTTACTTTTTGACTCAGAGAGAGTGATATTTTTGCTCACAAAAGCCCCGATGCCAAAGCCTGCGAACAAGGTCTTTAACAATCTCGCCTTGAAGTGAATGCAATACCTAACCAAGGATATAGTTGCCACTACGTCACAGAGTACGCGATTACTGTTTCATGAACTTAACTGTTTGTAAGTATCAAGCCTAAATTTTCTTCCTAGCTTGTAAGCGCAATGATCTGCTTCAGGAATCTTCCAAGGGCAGCTTCTAGTTATTATTGCCGTTGTTTATGTCATACTAAAATTAAAACACACAAAGCAAGAGAGCAGCAAACAATTCAACCTCTACAGCGGATAGTTGTGAAAAAGTTCAAAAATTAGTTTTTGTTGTGTTATTTAAAAAATTATTTGCGCATGCGGTAATGTCCCAACACATCTTGCTAGCGCTAAAGTTAGGATGGCTCAATGAAAAAAAAAACTCAAACCACGACATAGTGTAGGCTCATACCGAGAGCTCCAAAAAAAGCAAAAAAATAACAAAGTGCTGCATCTATTTTTTTAGCACAGCGAGAGACATAAGGAACATTACCAAAACAGTCCCGTTGCGACGCCTCTCCTTGTTTGCTAAGTATACTCTAGGTTACGTAATATAGGTAACTGCTTCTAATGCGGCGCGGGATTTGCATTGGAAATTTGCGTTCTAGTCTGCTCTCCAAATAAAGGTGCGCAAGCTAGAAGCGCGCTTGTTGTTGCGTCATAGTCACTATACGGAACGCGCATCGACCGAGTATGTACGTATTAAGGGCGACTGCATCTCGGCACGTACTCGTACGTGGGTTGTTCCTGTGCGTCACTATAGTGCCGAGAGGTTGACACGAATATATCTGGATGTACAGTTATGGCGGTTATTTTATCCCATTCTCACTAGAGGCATTACATATTCCAACAGTACTCGTACCACTTACCTGCTTTATAAAACTCCACCACAAATACTTGTTCGCGACGTGACTACATCACCAGGACAGAGGCAAATAAGGCAAAGGAGAGGCACTCACATCAGCACCCCTTTCTTTGTCCTTTGTCTCTGTCTGTTTTTCATTTCTGCTCATCCGTTTCGCACAAATCGTTCAACATGTTTAAAATCAGCCTTCGTGACGTCAGGTCCGTCGAAGCTGAGTATCCTTTTATAAAGCCACGGTAGCGCTCACCAAACCCTGGACGAAGTTATAAGGTGCGAAGCAGGAACGGCGCATACAGAACTATTGATCATTTGCTGTTGCTTAACGGGAATTGATATCGAACTGTACATATCGCACTAGCCTTGCGCTTACATGAATATTCACCACAGTCGGGATCAAACCTACGACTTTCCGATCACGGTAAGTACTCTGCCATCGAAGTGATCGGAAGTGTCATTTCACAGCACATGTTGTACCTTGAAGGGCATTCAGAAAAGCTTGTGTGGGGTTAAGTTGGAACACACCACAGGAAAAGGCTGCTCTTCAAAGTTGAGGACGAAAAACTTGACTGACACAAGGAAAGCGCATCTAACAACTGTAGTTTATTGAAACAAATAGCAAAAAAGGGGAGTGGAGTAGCATACAAAGGAGGGGCTATTCGTTTCAATAAACTTCAGTTGTTAGATGCGTTTTTCTTGTGTCAATTGAGTTTTTCATCCTCAACTTTGAAGCGCAGCCTTTTACTGCTTGAAATAGTCACGAACATCGAAAGGCATATTTACTGGGAGTAAGCTTTGACCAACGTACAAGTTCTAAACGTTTTGGTCAGTGTTTTCGAGGAAACATTTAGGTGGTCCCGAAACGCTGACGCTTGAATGGTCTAAAGCCCGATATGTTGAAATATAGAAAACAAACAGTCCATTCATCGCGCACGTTTGGCTTCGATGCTCTAAGTAGTGATGCATAGTTGAAAAAAAGCTTTAACGCATGTGGCTCCCGAAAATTTATACGCCCCAATTCGTCTACTTCAATACGTGTTTTATGGTGGTAGTAAAACAAACATGATCTCTCAAATTTTAAAACGAGTGCTGTGTTATTCTTGTGTGTTTGTACATGGGGCCCACTTATTTATATAGCCATGTTGCTGAAGTTTGTTTAACGCTGTAGACAAAGACACTTTCTAAATCATTTCTTACTGTTAAGCCCACTTTCCTTTTGGTGGCTCTCACAATTACCGCAAATCGGTAAAACATAACTCTCTTACCGACCAGCTGCATTTATATGCAAACGCAGCTTTGGGAGATGATTCTAACTCCGACCAAAAGTTTTTGAAAAAACCCGAAGTTTCGGAACTGATGTGGTTCATTCCTCAGGCGAGACTGCAGGACTATATAGCAGCGGCGTCTTCGAAGCACTCGCGGGGTGGGTAATGACCCCATTTCTCTCTCTCTCTCGTTTTCCCGTGGAGCACAGTCAATGTGTATACACTTGGGGAAGGGCTCCGAAAGAACGGTTGATGTTTTGGGCTGTTCGCTGTATATTCCATGCTGTATATGCCACGAGCATTCATATACCAACCAGATAGGGTCTTGTAGAGTGTTTACACTCAAACGCAGTTTTGCACGACAACACACACTTCGTTTCACAGTCGTATTTTGCCAACATCATAGAGCTCCGCTATCCATCGCTGACCCTAATGTGCTTAAATACCTGAAACAGAAAGCTTCACGTTTACGACGACGTGTTGACTAGGCAGGAGGGAAACAGGCTTTCACGTAACTCTCTGCCATATGGAATGAAAAAAAAGTGAATGGTGCTGAAACAAAGCTACGTTGGCAATTCCATAATGTTGACGCTGAAGTTACCGACTAGTAAAAACAACAGAAAGAGGGCCAACACTAGCATAAATGGTTGGACGGTACTTGTAACCGTACATGGAGCGCTCATATCTGAAATATGCAACGCCTGTGTTTCAGCCTGACGGGAAGCTACATGGACGCAGCTTCCCGCTTTAGGAGCTTTGCTCCTGTTGTGTTCCAAGCACCCCTGTGTCACGAGCGTAGGAACCCGCGAAGGACCGGTTGCTGAAAATGCTTCCAGATGTTAACTCCTCCCCCTTTCCCCGCTCGGCGAAAACGAGCCACCGTCGTTTCCCTCGGCAGTTCGGCCGCCGCCTCCATACGAATAGGAATAAACTTGTTTTTAACCGTTCGAGGCTGTCTGAGCTTTTGGACTACCGCGACCAACGCGTACGTCTATGGGCCGACGACAACACCGGACATAACAGTGGCGACGAGGAAGTGGATTTGGACCAACGCTACGCAACGATATTGACAAGCTACAAGCTCTGGCTAACGCACGGGCTCCTAAATCGGCTACCCGAATTCAACGGCTCATCATGGTCATCGTGGTTTGGACGCCTGCAATTTCACTTCGAGGCTAACAACATCACTCATGCAGCAATGAAGAGGGCCAACCTGCTAACGCTGTGTGCGGAGCCGACATACAACACAGTCTGTGCCCTGATTCAGCCACGGACTCCAGCAGCCGTTGACTACGACGACATCGTAGCAGCGCTACAAGAGCACTATAACCCAAGGCCATCGGAGGTCTACTGTCGAGCCCGCTTCCAACGGCGAGACCAACTGGAAGGCGAAAAAGTGGCCGAATACGTAGCGGCTCTCAAAAAGCTCGCTGCTGACTGCAATTTCGGGACGTTGACCACGACAGCTGCAGCTACTGCGCAGGAGGGAGGATTGACTGCCACACCTGCTAACACCACTATGCTCCCCTTGGACGTTATGTTGCGTGACCGTTTTGTGTGCGGACTGCGTGACGCAGGCCTACAGCAACGCCTGTTCGCGGAGACGGGTCTCACCTTCACCAAAGCCTACGACATCGCCCAACGAGCGGAGAGCGCCGGTCACCAGCAGAGGGATATTCGACGGAACGTCGAGCCGGTGCATCACACCAGTCAGCAGTCAGGTCATTCCACGTCTAAGGCGAAATCAAGCAGAAAGACACAGCGCTGTTGGCGATGCGACGACATGCACGATCCCCAGGTATGTCGATACAAGACAGCGACCTGCAATTTTTGCCAAAAAGTGGGACACATTGAAAAGACATGCATTTCGAAGCGTGAACAGCTCGGACCGAAGACTTCAGTGCAACGGAACAACAATGTCGACGCACAGGAGGGCCAGACGCAAGATACAAGCCGAACAGCACTAACATCATCGGCACTATAAGACTTAAACGCCGTTACAGTTCACGATTGTCAGCCTTGCCAGTGCAACCCCTGAAGCCCGCCAAGAGCTCCTATTCCTGAATGGGAAAGATCAGACACGCCTTGGCACACCCTGCACATTGATTTTGCTGGACCTATCGAAGGGTGTTCGTTCCTGGTGGTTGTAGACGCATACACCAAGTGGCTGGAGGTAAAACAAATGGCTACAACGACATCGGCAGCAGTTATCGACACTCTGCGGTCGTTGTTTGCAACGTTTGGCCTACCGCACAAGGTGGTCTCGGACAACGGCACTCCGTTTGTGTCCACGGAGATTCTCAAGTTTTACAGCGACAACGGCGTCTCGTCTGTTACATCAGCTCCTTACCACCCGGCTACGAACGGACAAGCCGAGCGCTACGTGGCTGAGCTAAAGCACGCCCTTACTAAAGACCAGACTGGGACAATGCAACGCCGCATCGCGCTCTTTCTCTTCAGACAGCACAACACTGTTCAAAGCACTACTGATCAAACGCCGGCGAAATTGATGTTCGGACGAGAAATGAGAACCCAGCTGACAGCAATTGTCCCGGAGCCCTCAGCGAAAGCGCCGTCGGAGGAAGAAAAGCTCCCGCATAGCAGGAGAATGGAAAGTGGACAGCGCATATACGCCCGCCAGTTCCACAGAAAGCCCGGCTGGGTTGAAGCGACGGCACTCAAACGCATAGGTTTGCGGTCGTGGCTCGTCGACATTGGTATAAGGGCCACACGCCGCTACCCTAATCAGCTACGCCGTTTAGGTAATTTGCCAAGGGAACCTTTCATTCAAGCAGCCACCTCGACTAAAGCTTCGTTCCACTTAGCCTGGCATCTCGCACCAGATGAATCAGCGCCGCCGCCCGTCCCTCCGCCCGCTGGCCCTGAACACAAGAGAAACGACACCCAGCGAGCGGAGGCTTCTCTTCCTAGTGCGTCCAGAGCGTCCACGCGCCCACGGCGGCCCCCAGATCGCTTCCAAGCGACAAGCTAAGGAGGGAGGAGATGTTGTGTTCCAAGCACCCCTGTGTCACGAGCCTCGGAACCCGCGAAGGACCGGTTGCTGAAACTGCTTCCAGATGTTGACTCCTCCCCTTTCCCCGCTCGGCGAAAACGAGCCACCGTCGTTTCCCCCGGCAGTTCGGCCGCCGCCTCCATACGAATAGGAATAAACTTGTTTTTAACCGTTCGAGGCTGTCTGAGCTTTTGGACCTCCGCCACCAACGCGTACGTCTATGGGCCGACGACGACACCGAACATAACAGTTCCTAAAAAAGTTCATTTCTCTGTCATAGAAATCTGTAAAACAGAAAGTAAAACATGCCATAAGAAAAGTGGTTTTAATGTTTACTGCACACTGATATAAAAGAGCTTCCGAAATGGTGTATTGGTGTTTGAAGGCTATAACACCGGTTAACGTGGATGCATCTCCGTTGACGTTAAGTCATCCATCTCGATCACTCACGTTCATCAATATAAGTCAAACATACTCTCATGGAAATAGTGATTGGCTGCTAGGGGTAATGGAGATCGACAGCACTTCACTCTGTCTCCATACAACGTCAGCGAAAATTGCCAATGACTGATATCTCGAGCGCCTTCAACATCAGAAAACGCCTTCGCCAAAGAGAGCACCCTCTGCTGACTCCGCTTGAGGTTTTGGAGGCCAAACTTTTGTTTTCACTTGCTTTTATTTTTAGGCATAAATATGACGTGCATGGCCTGATAATAGGCACAGTAGCTCGGCTCAACCCAATTATCGCTTAAGCTGATGTACCTTCAAGCGCACGGGTAATAATTCTCTATATTCTCAGCGGGGTAACCAGCATCATTAGTTTACTTTGTGCTCCACACTGATCTTGTATCATACGGACTTTCAATAAATGAACACTTCAGAACAATGACGTGGCGAGATGCCTGTCGGGGCGTTACAACTTCTGCAAGAACGTTGGGTGCATAGTGATTGATATGCGATACTATTTTAGAATATTAAAATATACGAATTCTGTCACCCTACATGTATACCCCTTTTCCCAGGCGGGAAAAAACAACGCTATGGTTGGCTGCGCGCGGGAGTACGTAGGCTAAGGGCACAGCCTTGTCAGTGTACTTTTGAGGGGTCCGCGCAGCCCAAAGAGGACTATGGCGGCACCCAGGAAGACGTTTTTGAAAACGTCTATAACAACTGTGCATGTGCGGGTGTGCCCCCCCCCCCCCACCTCCGAAACAAAACTACTTTTGCGTGTTGGCAGTGCCACGCTTTTAGTTAGCGTCGCATATGTGGGGCCGTGCTGCATACGGAGGGCGCCTAACCAAATAGCTTTCCACAGTATCCATGTCTGTATCCGTGTCGTGCGCTCTTCGCTTTCAATGCGCTGCACACGTGCATAGTTTCAAATCGCGCACATGGCGTGGCCCCCGACAATGCCGGCTCGTGGGGTGCAGGCCCACCTGCCCGCCTCGTGCTTACCCGCGCTCAATAACCAGCGCTCACTCTCGCCTGGTGCATCATGTGTTCTGCCACCGCTTCACGCTTCATTGGCAGCGGGGCAGCGTGGAAGATGCATGCTCGCGCCCAAATGCCAAAATGCGAAGTGAAATTCTTAGATTGTCCATGGAAAAAATTTGTTATAACAAGGCTGTCTTCCGCTGATACTTTGTTACAGAGAGGTCACAAATGCATGTGCTTTTATGGAGGAATGGCAGGGAATAGAAAAACTTCATTATATTGAGGAATTCGTTATATGGAGCTTCATTATAAGCAGGTTTAACTCTAGTTGCAGTGGTAGTAGTAGTAATAGTAGTAGTATTAGTATTATAATAATAATAATAATAATAATAATAATAATATCTATATTATTATTATTATTATTATTATTATTATTATATTATTATTATTATTATTATTATTATTATTATTATTATTATTATTATTATTATTATTATTATTATTATTATTATTATTATTATTATTATTAGCTGGGCCATGTTCATTACTACATTCATGAGCTGGATGATTTCATGTGGTTGTCCACTTATTCCGTGTGATGTGATTCCATGTGATTGTTTGCAGGTCTGTATGTGATATTGCCAAGCGCACATTTCTACCCAACGTGACCTGCACTACAGCACACTCACTGGCATTCCGGGCAGTCAGCTTTCTGTAAGCTTCTTTTGTTGACCTCTGCTCTTGACCATGTGCAAGGTGACCGTTACGAACATTTTGGTACTGCCATTGAGTTACCAATCTGCCCAGCGTTCATATAACAGTGATCACAAGAACAAAGAAAACTTTCCTCGCCATCACCTAGCATCAGGGCAGCAAATGCATTTCTTATCTTTATTTTTCTCGCAGCTCTCATGTCAGCTGTGGCGCTTTCATGGCCGAAACATAAGTTTCTTAAATTCATTATGATAGTGGCTTATGGTGTTTAAAACGAAGATAACCTAGTATTTTCTCGTCTGTACTCCTTAGTTTCCTGTTTATGTGTGATGCAGTGTTTTATTTATTTTTAACATTTGAAGATTAGCTATTATATATATGTAGTCAAATAGACCCTTCGTGAGCGGTCACAACGTGGTTTATTTAGACGTTTCGGCCTAGAGTCTGGCCTTCATCAGGATTGAGCCTGATGAAGCTCACTGTGGTAAGCCTGATCGCTGCATCCGTATCGAGTGTGTGGTAGCAAAATCTTTGGAATGTTTCATGTTTATCAGAAACAAAAAAAAATGAATAACAGTGATGTGTGACCCTAAAAATCTGCTCTGAACCGACTTGCATAGCTCAGTGGTGGAAGTGCTGTGCCAATTGCGCCATTCTGCACCAATCTGAGCTGCAGCGCACTAACATCAATTTCCGCGATGGTTATTTATTGGAAATGTAACACACCTGATCTAGCCGATTATCATCAACGACCGAGCAACACTGAGCGTTGACTACACAAACCACGCAGTCGCATCCATATTCAGTGTAGTTTGATGACGTAATTTTGTTTCTTTGTAGGGCTTGCTAGTGCTCGTCTTATTGCTGTTACGACTGTTGTTTTCCTGCAAAAGTGGTGGCACCAACGTCGGTAACTATGAATTATCTAGTAATGCAGTGAAAGCTCGATGGTTTGTACCTGCCGGGAAGGCGGCATAATTATGCACTAAACGACAATGCACGATTATAAGTACAAATACGAATCTCCTAGCCTGTGGCATTGCCACCAATAAACAGGTACGGTACCATAGCAGATCTTGCCCAAAGTATCCACTAGAAAGTCTTTTCTTCCCGTTTGCCAAAGTGCGGAAAAGATACTGAGGCTAGCACTCTTGAATAGCCGTTTTATAGCATGCAGAGGCGACACTAAGGAGCATTTCAGAACTATTACAATGCCTCGGATATGCAGTGACTGAGATGGTGACAGAACACACACTTTCGGTTTCCCGCGATACATTTGTGCGCTTCTCTACTGCGATCTGGTACTAATCGACAACTGGCAGTTTTATAGAAGCATGGAGCAGCTGTCTGGACTCTTACCATCTCCTGGTTAGTTGCGTGCAGCATGGCGTCTATGCTGCCCACGCTGTTGCTGTACCATGCGTGCGGATTCCCCGTGGGGACATAGGTGTTTAATCTGTCCGGTATTCCGGTAATGCAAAAGCGTGGTGTAATACTGAATGGTGCGTCCCGTAGCTGTCATGATGTCAAGTGGTGCCATCTATGGAGTATAGAAGAGAACTTACAAACACGTAATCTACGACCTTCAAGATTTCAGGAGCGCTCTCACTAAGCCTACAGCATTGGTTGTTTGGGTAAGTATTTCGAAAACAGTGCTGAATCGGCACAAATGTTCTACAGTTCAAGCTTAAGGACATGTATCTCAAGCAAATTCCGTTAGCAGTTTTCAAATGTAACATCAATTAAATATTTAGCTGCTAATTGAAGTTCAGCATTTACTGTACAGATACTAACGATCAAAAACAAAGATGCATTAAAAATTATACAACACTAAAAGAAATCTGATGGCAGCTTTTCAGGCATTATACATTCAACTTTATAACGGAAAAAACAGTAGAGTTGTAGCTATCCCACATATTGATGAATTGCTTCACTAAACAAGCATGGTGAGTGAAAGCCTGTTTAGAGGAAATTCAAGAAAAAAATTAAATCTCACTTTGAGCCACATTTAATGAAATAATTGAAATATTTTTATTAGATTATTAGTAGCCACCAGGGATAATAACATGCATGCCTCCTGCTGCAGCATGCGTCATTCAGCAGCATGTCTTAAAAGAGTATTTTTGATAGACTTTCTCTCAACATATAGTTTGTCTAGGTGATATAAGTTGCTTTTGGGGCTGAAATACCAATCCAGAATGTAAGAAACTTAGTCATCAGTTGTGGAAATATCTGTATGGTTATAAAAATAGTATCATCGGAAAATTGATTTCTACACGATTTTTTTTCTGCAAGACCACTGTGTCCCCTTAACAAAAGTACATTAGGCTTTATGTGAACTAGGTTAGAAATATGGAATTACTATCATACAACCAATGTACGTTTTAAGCAGATGCATATTAACGAAGGTAACGTGCGGCGATGGCGTAGTGGTTAGAGCATCTGCCTCGCATGCAAGAGGTCCGTGGCTCAAATCCCGGTGCCACGCAGTTCCCAACCGAACTTTAAAAAAAAATCCGTGAGTTGATGAAACTGCATTAAGAGGCCTGGGGTGTGGCCTCACCGGTAACCACCGCCGGGAACGCACTCACTCACCAGAGAAGGATTGGCCACCCTGGTGCAGCATCTGGCCACTACCTCCCACATGCATACGCCAAATAACTCACGGCCCTCAGTCCCCAGCAGCTGCGAAGCAACTGACCACGGCGGCGGTCATATCTGCAACGCAGCAGAGGGTGCTAAGAATCTCTGGATCGGGCCAGGCCGCCATTGGAACCTGAACTTGGCAACATTTAACGCTAGAACCTTATTTAGTGAGGGAAGTCTAGCTGTACTATTCGAGGAGCTAGAGGGTGTTAAATGGGATATAATAGGGATCAGTGAGGTTAGGAGGACAGATAAGGCCTATACTGTGCTACAGAATAGGCACGTCCTTTGCTATCGGGGCTTGGCAGACAGAACAGAACTGTGAGTGGGGTTCCTAATTCACAGAAACATAGCTGGAAACATAGAGGAATACTATAGCATTAATGAAAGGGTGGTAGGTGTTGTAATTAAACTGAATAAAAGATACAAGGTGAGATAGTACAGGCTTACGCGCCTACATCCAGCCATGATGACACTTCAGTTGAAAGCTTCTATGAAGACGTGGAATCGGCAATGAGTAAGGTAAAAACACAGTATACTATAGTGATGGGCGACTTAAATGCAAAGGTAGGGAAGAAGCAGGCTGGAGACCAGGCAGTAGAAGATTATGGCATCGGCAAAGAAACGCCAGAAGAGAGCTACTAGTAGAATTCGCAGAACGCAATAATTTGCGGATTTTGAATACCTTCTACCGAAAACGAGGAAACCGCAAGTGGACATGGAGGAGCCCTAATGGCGAAAATAAGAACGAAATAGACTTTATAATGACTGCACACCCAGGAATCGTGCAGGATGTGGAAGTGGTTGGCAAGGTATGAGGCAGTGATCATACAATGATACGGTTTCGAATTCGTCTAGACTTGAAGAAGGAACGACAGAATCTGATACGCAAGAAGCCAATCAATGAGCTAGCACTGAGAGGGAAAGTACAGGAATTCAGGGTATCGCTGCAGAACAGGTACTCGGCTCTTAGTGAGGAAACCAACCTTAGCGTAGATACAATGAATGATAATCTGACGAGTATCATTACGGAGTGTGCAGTGGAATTTGGAGGCAGGGTAGTTAGACAGGACACTGGCAAGCTTTCCCAGGAAAGGAAGAACCTAATTAGGAAGCGTCAAATCATGAAAGTGTCAAGTACAACAGACAAAATAGAACTGGCTGAGCTTTCGAAGTCGATTAATAGACGTAAAGTATGCGATGTAAGAAGGTATAACATGCAGAGAATTGAACACGCTCTGAAAAACAGAGGAAGCGTCAAAGCAGTGAAGAGGAAACTTGGGATAGGCAAAAGTCGGATGTATGCACTAAGGGACAAAGAAGGCAAAATAACTACCAATATGGATAGGATAGTTAAAATAGCGGAGGTGTTTTACAGAGATCTGTACAGTAGCCGAGACAACCACGACCTTAATACTATAAGAACTAGCAGTAACCCAGATGACACCCCTCCAGTAATGATAGAAGAAGTCAGAAAAGCTTTGGAGAGCATGCAAAGAGGCAAAGCTGCTGGTGAGGATCAGGTAACATCCTACCTGCTGAAAGATGTAGGACAGATTGTGTTAGAAAAACTAGCGACCCTGTTTACGAGGTGTCTCCTGACGGGAAGGGTACCAGAGTCTTGGAAGAACGACGCTAACATCATCTTAATACATAAAAACGTAGGTGACAAGGACTTGAAGAATTACAGGCCGATCAGCTTGCTCTCTGTAGTATACACGCTATTTACAAAGGTAATTGCTAACAGAGTAAAGAAAACATTAGAATTCAATCAACCAAAAAAAACAAGCAGGATTTCGAACAGGCTACTCAATTGACCACATTCATACTATCAATCAGGTAATAGAGAAATGCTCAGAGTATAACCAACCACTATACATAGCCTTCATAGATTACGAGAAGGCGTTTGATTCAGTAGAAATATCCGCCGTCTTGCAGACACTGCGGAATCAGGGCGTAGACGAAATATATATAAACATTCTTGAAGAAATCTACAGGGGATCAACTGCTACCATAGTGCTTCATAAAAAAAGCAACAGAATACCAATCAAGAAGAGTGTAAGACAGGGGGACACAATCTCCCTAATGCTATTTACCGCGTGCTTACAGGAGGTTTTCAGAAGCCTAGAATTGGAACAGTAAGGAATAAGAGTTAATGGAGAGTACCTTAGTAACCTGCACTTCGCCGATGACATGCTTTGCTGAGTAACTCAGGGGACGAATAGCAACTCATGATTACGGCGTTAGACAAGGAGAGCAGAAAGGTGGGTCTTAAAATTAATCTGCAGAAAACGAAAGTAATGTACAACAACCTCGGAAAGGAGCAGTGCTTCGAGATAGGTAATTGTGCACTTGAAGTTGAAAAAGACTATGTTTACTTAGGGCAGGTAATAACCGCAGAGCCTAACGACGAGATTGAAGTAACTAGAAATAAGAATGGGGTGGAGCACATTCGGCAAGCACTCTCAATTTATGACAGGTAGATTGCCACTATCCCTCAAGAGGAAAGTATATAACAGCTGTATCTTGCCGGTACTTAGCTACGGAGCAGTAACCTGGAGACTTACAAAGAGGGTTCAGCTTAAATTGAGGACGACGCAGCGAGCAATGGAAAGAAAAATGGTAGGTGTAACCTTAAGAGACAAGAAGAGAGCAGAGTGGATTAGGGGACAAACGGGGGTTAAGGATATCATAGTTGAAATAAAGAAGAAGAAATGGACATGGGCCGGGCCTGTAGCGCGTAGACAGGATAACCGCTGGTCATTATGGGTAACTAACTGGATTCCCAGAGAAGGGAAGCGGGTTAGGGGGAGATAGAAGGTTAGATGGGCAGATGAGATTAAGAAGTTTGCGGGTATAAATTGGCAGCAGCAAGCACAGGACCAGGTTAACTGGCGGAACATGGGAGAGGTCTTTGTCCTGCAGTGGACGTAGTCAGGCTGATGATGATGCTGATGCTGATGATGATGATAACAACTGTTCCTCACTGCTCCAGGAACACAATATATTAGGTGGTGAGAAACCGCCTTCGATGAGTCCTACAATAGTGCGCAACGCATGTTGTACAGTAACTCTCTTCCAAGAGACGAAAGCAAAACCGCGCTGTTACTGTTGTAATGCAGCTTAGCTGTGCGAACGACCGTAACAATTTCAGAACATCCTATCTGGTCAATGAAATTGTGAAAAAAATAATAATGAACATGAAGGAACCCCGATGTTAACCCTAGACTCTAGCACGAGTCTAGTCAGTAGAAGATGCTGTATAGGCGTCTTCACAATAAGCACGCCTAAAAGCAATCAAATTTTGTAACTTTTTGAAAGCCATAAAAAAAGAAAGATCAAGAAAGAAAAAAAAACAGGCAGGCATATCTGAACGTGGAAATGATTTCTACATACCAACAACTTCCTGTACACAGCTGTAATTTTTTCGACGGCTGAGGGTAATAAACGAGCTGCAAGTAAGGAACAGCGGCTTCAAAGTCGAGAAACAAGTAGGATAGACAACAGTTTGTAAACAATGAAAAGATTCTGTACTCACCACAAAATTTCGTCTTCGCGCTTTAGTCGACCGCATGTTCGAGTAGCGTAAAGAAGCCGTGAATGAAACAAAAAAAACTAAAATATTACAAAAAAGTTTTTATTGTGTTCCCAAAAGCTGTCAGCCCTTGATTATCATGCTAGAGAGCGAGTCATAATATTTGCGTGCTTTTCCAACAGAAATACTCTGCCAATTATATGTGATGTCGGCTGCTTGCGACCCGTTGTCTCCCCTCAATCAAAACATCATTGATTTTCAACAGAACGAACATGCTCAGTACCTCTGACAGACTCCTATTTTTTAGCTAGACTGCATCACTTGATGCGAAGGGCCGTGCGTTCGAACGAAAAAATGTGACTGCAACTGCTGCCGCAGATATGCCTGCCATACATATGCGTAGCTTCGCACAAACTAGTGGGTTGTGAGGCTTGAGATGGCGTCACCCAATGTAAGTAATGAGGCGACTACCATGAAAAGTATTTCTCCAGTTAGCGGGTATGGTAAATTTTCACTAAAGCAGCAATAGCAATCACTAGTCAATTATCACAGTTTACATGATGCTGTGTAAGCATGACCAAGGGACAAGTTTAGCTAAGTTACTTTTGGTTGTTATTATGTAAAAGAACAATAGAAAAGTTACGAAGGAGTCGCCAAAGGAGCTTCTACACAATTTGAGTAACTTCTAATTTATTATCTCACTTGATCAAACGTGCAACATTTATTGATAAATAATAGCATGTTTCAATGATAACTGCACCATAGAAGCTCTTCTGTGTTGAAATTCGGGAAAGGAAGGCAGGTTGAACAGCTACTCTAGGTGCTAACAAAACTAAAATTTAAACTGCGTGCCTGAAAACGTTTGACTGATATCTCATAAAATATTCTTCCTGATGCATTCGTCAGGGTTTTGTAATTTGATGCAATAACTTTTTCGAAATGATATGTGAATGATGAAGAACATTTTCAATAAAGAGCTAACTAAATCAATGTGCTTGAAACTACGAAAATTGTATTGGTATTTCACTTTCGGTTTTTGCTATTGGACAACATATTATCGTCCTCAAGTGGTATAAAACTGCACAAGTATTGTTATGTGGTCAAAATGAGAAAGGTGCATTTTTCACAAAGACAAACACATCATATTTAATATAAGCCACAACACGAAAAAAGTGAAAATGACGTCTGAGATAATGACCCTAAAAATAAGGCATACTTTTTTAATTTTTTCTAGTATATATATATATATATATATATATATATATATATATATATATATATATATATATATATATATATTATTGTCCGGACTAGACAATGTCACGCGAACAACACACGATCTCTTGTTTTTACAATGGATTGTGTACACGAGGCTTATGAGTGTTCTCCTCCACGTTAGGGGCATCTCACGGACCAGAAACGAGAAAGTCGAATGAATATTGCCATTTGCAACATAACAGCTTTCCGCCAATGCCGGAAGCTGCAAAACATCACGCGGTCCGAAAGGTCGTTTCGTAGAAGCCGCAGTCGCATTTACTGCACAGAAACTATGCTTTATCTCAGGGTCGCATAGGTTTTGTGTCCGTAGCCTCGCGTCAAGACTCACTGGAGCATGGCGCTTTCACACTATACGTGATGCACTACAGACGTAGTCCACACTGCAGTGATGCAGGAGTATGGTCCGCCAGAACTCACGCCTTACGAAAGCTGTGATAGAATTATTCCGTTTGAGAGAGCATGAGGCGATGCGCTTACTTGAGCAGTGGTGTTGTTATGGAGAAAAATGACTTAAATGTCTTGAAAAAAAAAACATGTAACATGAATATGCAAAAACAAAGCAGTTTTGTGATCCGATAGACTAGCTGGGGGACTGGTGGCTGCACTTTTCGTCGCATCGTGTGTGGTCCTACTGAGTGGCGGGGAAATCAGCGCAGTGACCGTGGTTTCATACCCTTGGTTGTTCCATTGACCATTGTGCTTCTTCTATGATGGTGTTTGTGTTCTGAATGAGCCCATATAATTCGAGGTGGTTAAGCAGGAGCTTCATTTCATTGTCCCGAACGACAGGCCTCGAGACCCTTGACACCGTCTCCTAATTCGCAGACAATATTTTCTTCGGGACAAGTAAAGTCAGCTTCGTTAAAGACACACACCGACTACTGCTGTTGAATTGCCGTACACTTCCGCGCACTTCTTGTAGAAACTTGATTTTAGCGCATTTACAATGACGACATAATGACAATGCTTGCGCAGTTATCAGAATGTTTTTGTCGTAAAAGACCACTCGGAAAATACTAAAGGACGTCGAGCCTGGTGGGTGCACTTCACACGAGCATAAGCGAGTTAAGTATTCAAAAATCGTATTTTGTCCCCTCCCTTCACGAGCTAACACGCGAGTGCACTTTGAATCGAGAAATATTCACAATGGTTGTGGCACAACCTATCAGCCTTCAGTTCGCTTCGATGACATAGCGGCCGCAAAGCCCCTCTTCGCGCCTGATAAAAAAACAAAACATATGCTTAACACCAACTTTTCTCACGCATTATATGAACGCTCTTTCACTTTGTGGGAAGCCATGCGCGCAGGGTTCACTACAAAAGTTGGTTTTCTCCTTTTTCTCACGCACATAGGTCTTTAGAAAGTGCAGTGCTTTGGTATTGCAGATTTTACTAAAGCAGTTAACTTTTTGTTGTTGCTCTAGTTTTACAAAGTGTATACCTGCAGAGCTGCTGCGTGGTTGATATAGGCTGTGGCACATAGCCCCCCCCCCTCCCCCCAAGGCAGATGGAAGAGCCAACACCAACATGCGCGTCCTCATTCGGCTTGCTGGATACATCAGAAGAGTAGAGAGAAAGTGTGTGACAATTTATTAAACGGCAGATAGGTTAGCGCGAGCTTGGGCACTCTACCCTGCCACTTCACACAAGAGATAAGAACAGAGGAAAAAGGAGGAATGAATGGTTATGAGGAGGACAGGAAGACGTGGTGCATATGTACAACAGCCGCTTGGCGCAGTACCCTAAGCAGAACAGGAGGTCATGAAATAAGCAACCGGCTCCTAACCAAAAGTTGCAGTCATATAATTGGCTGGGTTCGCATCAATGCGATGTCACTCTGCCCGTGCTACACGGCGAAATTCACAGCTTTTAATAAACGCGTTTTCCATTGACCCGATTAAGAATATGATTTACGAGAAGATGGAAGTTATCTGAGGGTGCAGCAACAGCGCCTCCACTCATACTTTCGCATGAGCCTAGCAAGCTACTAGATACGAGCAAGATACTACATCTAGGGCCATGAAGAAAAAACACATTTGTAAACTATTACCATGGCCGTGATGTTCCCAATGTTATGTTGCAGGCTATCGCTATAGGAGCAGTGAATACGACCCCCTGCTGCTGACATCTTTGGGAAAAGCTCCTCAGGGCGTAGGCTAGCCTCTCTCCGTATCGTAGCTACACGCTAGTACTCGGAGTGCTCACTAGATGGTGCTGCAGCGCTCGCTTCTACCAACACCTCGTTCGCATGGTAACGACTTGAGAGTCGCGGGAGCTAGCAGTCAGACTGCTCACATAGATGTCGCTACAGTGCTCGCTTTCATCACATGCTCGTTCGCGCGGCAGCAACTCGAGAGTGGTGGAAGCGAATTTACGGACAAAGGGCTCAACCGATACCTGGCGTTCATGCGGTGCGTGCCCAACACGGTAAAATACTGGCAAGAACGCCCCAAGGAGCGCTTTGCTTTGATTCGCCGGATGGTGAAACCGAACGCGTTCCTCCCGCTATCTGTCGTAGACATACATTGGGAAATTCTTCTTGAATCCATTGGAGTAAGATTCATGATGTATCGATGTACATCCGGTGCTTCGCTCAATCATCATCATTCATTCTGTGGATGTGGTGTGATGTTTTAATTCAGGCTTCGTTTCACTAATATCGAAATAACAAGAAAAGTGCATTAACTTGATCATTCGTCTTATGCTTTTAAGAGGTCATCGTCATCGTTATCAGCTGCATGAGAATGCAGCGCCCTCTGCCGGGAAGGTATTTCAAGTCAACCCGCTTTGCTGTGATTGTTGCGTCCATGTCATACCCGCACACGTAATTGCATCTGCCCTCCGATCATTCATTGTTCGTCTCGCATGTTGGCCGTCGATTAGGAGCCAATCTGTTAGGATACTTGTAATAACTAGTGGTTCTCACGATTGCGGACTACATCTGCAAATCAAGCCCATATATATTTATTAGGCCGTTCTTGAAACCCGTTTATTCACACACCCACTTTGTTTTCTGGCTTTCTTTCTTGAGATAACAGCTATCATTTTAATGAAGGGGTGTCAACCTCGCATTTGCCACTGTTGCGTAATTTCGTCTCGTAAGGGTGGGGACTGAGAAAAAAAAAAGAAGCAGTGTTAGGGTGGGGGAGGTGGAATTCATGAGACGCCTCGCGAAAATGAAATTTCGAACCGCTCACTCCTGTCAACCTCACCAGTATACTTACTAAGACAATGAAACGAAAAATACTGGATGGAGAAAATCATTTGCGGGCTCCGGGTTTGAAACCTAAGTTTATCGCCTAGACAGTCAGCATACTTATTGTGGAACTTACACCTTAGTTCAGCAGAACTTGTATGTGCACACAATTCTGCCTGCGAGGTTCACTTCAAATTTAGCAATACATCATAACTCTTCCTCTTCCCTTTCGGGGACACACAACGCGTCAGTTGGCACAGCCTCCGCCTCGTCATCAGCTAGCCCGGCATGACTCGGCTGCACCCTGCACTACGTCTTGGATAACACACAACGCCACTGTAGCGTCACCCATGGCCTAATCTCCAGCCATGTCTACAAAAGCAGGCTGCCACGCGTGGAAGAAGATATTTGCTCCGCTACCTCTGACGATATAACCCGTGCTCGATGCCTCTGCTACTTGAATAAATAGTTGTTATGTCTTTATGCTGGGATTTGTCGTTTCGTCGGCTCGGTAGCCCACACGTTGAAAACCCTTATCACCATTAACAAATTGGCCTTTCAGTGCCTGGCTTTTGACCACTTTTATAATGTACGACAATATTACAATGGTGAACCATTCATTTCAACAAAATGCATAAGTACTGATACTAGGCTACGGCTTATCAGAAACCAAACGTACAAGCCAAGCCAGTAAAACACACAGTACAATACTACAGGCAATCACAGGCATCCGTCCTCGATAAACTGATCTATGGTTTAAGGGGTTGGCTTATTATATTCTTTATTGTAGTTACTGCACTTATCGCTATTGCTTGCGTAAGTTTCATAATTTATACACGGCTTGTAGTGAACCAATGGCAAAAGACGAGAATCATTGACCACATTAGACAGTGTTCCAATACACTTAGACGTGACTTCCATTCACTAATAACACGTCATACAGTTTTGCCAGATATCATCACCATCATGCTCACTACACCTACATAGCCCAGTGCAAAGCAAAGCCGTCTTCCAGGTACCACTAATCAAGCTGGTCTCGTGTTTTCTGTTGCCACGTTATACCTGCGAACTTCTCTATCTCACTTGCCCAACTGACATTGCGTCTGCCCCTAAAATGATTATTTTCTTTTTAATCCAGTCGGTCATACCTAATGGACACTCGTTTTCCTGCTCACGCGCCACGTTCCCAGCCAATGCCCACTTTTTCTTCTTAATTTTAACTGTGATAGCCTTAACTCCGGTTTGTTATCTGACCCACTGTGGTCTATTTTTGTCTCATAATGTGACCCCTATCATTTTCCATTCCATCGCTTGCTGCTTCGTCCACAATATAACCAGAATCTTCTTTGAAAGTCATCAGGTTTCTGCTATGTAGGTAAGTACTGGTAAGGTGCAGCTGTTATATAACTACCTCTTGAGGAAAAGCGGCAGACTGCCATTCAGGATTTGAGAATGCTAGCCGAATGAGATCAACCTCACCCTTATTCTTCTAGTTATTTCACTTTTATGGCTCCGTTCTAAGGTTACTACCTGTCCCAAGTAGACACATTCCTTCACACTTCCACTGTCTCACCACTTAACGCAAAGCAGGCTCTGCCGAGACTGCTGCAAGTTATAGTTTTGTCCGTTGTTGCAGATCCCCGCTCTGAGGACCCGTTGTTGCGGACCGGGGTCTGCCCGGTCTTTTGTGGTAGCGTGGTGAAGCTTCGGGTTGAGGAAACGAACGCTGACAAAATGGGGATACGAAAAACAAACAGGTTTATGGCACTATTTACACTTATTTACAGCATAGAAAGGTTAGAAGTTCAAAAACCACGAAAGTGGTGGTTGAACCGTTACATGGTTCAGAGCGCCGTCCAGCACTCTGCGGCGTCGTTATAAGCCCTGTCGGGCTCCTCCTTCTTGAGTGGAACACCAATCACACACACACAACCGGCGAGGGGTACGAGCATGCACGGCCCACGTGAACATCCAGTATATAGTCGTGATCACTGCACTGCAAGGTGGCGCCAGAGGGGCTCTTCCTCGTCGTGTGTGTGCCGCTGGTCAAGGGGTCCGAAGCTCCTGACAACAGACAACAAACGGCCCGCCGATCTGTCCGCTCAATTAGCAGGGCAATTTGTGGCGGCAGCCGCGGTTTCTTCCAAGGAAGATGCTCTCTTTGTTGTCCTCTCTGGAACGGCTTACCGCGTCGTGGCGACACGACGTCTCATCCTCCGGCTAGCAGGGACAATACCTGGCGGGCATAGCAAGCCGGCCAGTCAGCTACTTGTTTGAGGATTAAAAGAGCGCCGCTCCCCCGTCAGCTCTGGACGCTGGTTCCGAGAGAACTGGGATTCCAGGCGTGGGAACGCTGCGCGGCTACGCTTCTCAGCGACAGCATGGCGCCTACTGACGACGGTTATAACACCGTATTAGAATGAGTTCAAAGAAAAACGGTTGTAATTCATGTCCTGATTTTTTATCAGTGCAAAGTCATAGGCAAATCAGGGGCTGCAAATGCGAAGCACATCTTAGAGACTTGGGTGACTTTGGCCGTATCTATCTATCTATCTATCTATCTATCTATCTATCTATCTATCTATCTATCTATCTATCTATCTATCTATCTATCTATCTATCTATCTATCTATCTATGTAGCTAGCTAGCTACCTACGACTTTTAGCTCTCCTGGCCATTGCGATAACGGTATCAATACCAAACTGTGTGTGGCGTAACATGACTATACGAACAACATAGTTGACTAGTCGAGACAAGAAAATTATGACATATATGCAATGAATTTAATGATTCAGATTTCATAACCCTGCAGCTTTTGCGGTGGTTTCGCTCACATGGCATGTTGCAAAGCTTGTATGGTATAGCATGATTCCATGGCGAGCACAAGCGACAAACCCTAAGAAGAAAATCATGACATTCGTGTCATGTACCAACATCACTACATGCCATGATTGCCATGCACCAGTCATATATTTCATCACCCCAAATTTGGTATATGTAGAGCTAGCAAAATGGCCACGAGCGCATCTTGAAAGACCCAATATACTCCCATGTAGCGTTGACGCACGCGCACGCTGGGTACAGCGGCGCTACGTTAGGAAAACGCGAGCACTCTATAATCTGACCCCAGGCGCTACAAGCGTCCATCGACGCAGCCCGACGGCACCCTGCGCGAAATGCGACATGCTGCATTTCGCACTGATGCGTTACCCACAACACTCCGTCTCCCTTTCTTTGTGACGAAAGGACGCCGGACGCGCTGAAACACCGATGCGTCAAAGCAACGGAGCACGGCGCGTGGCTGCGAGTATATGGCAGGACCGGCGCCTGGCGTGTCAACGCTGGCGTGACGCTACTAAATGAACGCCGGCAAGCACGTGCACCGCGTCACGTCGAAATCTATTGGCGCCTTGACTGTGGCATGTAGCCATGTTCTCACATGACACCCATCTTATGGTTATCATGTTTGCACCAGTTACATACCTTCGTCATATATTGGCACCACGTAATACCAAATTTGGCATATATGAAGCTAGCGAAACAGCCGTGTGCGCATTATGAGTATGGCATGTAGTAATGCTGGTACATTACATGCTAGTCTTGATTATCATGTTTGGATGTGTCATTTAACTTCGCCATCTATTGATTTCAAGCAATGTCAATTTGATATATGTGAAGCTAGCAAAACCGCCGCGAGCGCACCATGAGCGTAGCCTGTACACATGTTGTTGCATGACACGCATCTCATGTTTTTCATGTTTGCACCAGTATCATACCTTCGTCATCCATTCACGTCCCGTAATGCTAAATTTGGTATAAGTGAAGCTAGCGAAACCGCCAACAGCGCATCATGAGCGTGGCAGGCAGTCATGTTGTTACATGAAACGCATCTCATTATTATCACGTTTGCACCAGACACATACCTTCGTCATCTATTCACGTACTGTTATGCCATATTTGGTATATGTGAAACTAGCAAAACGGCCGCGAGCACATCATGAGCGTGGCATGTAGTCATGTTGTTCCATGACACACATATCATGATTTTCATGTTAAGGTATGTCGCTTGTGTTCGCCATGCAATTATGCCATACCATACCAGTTTCGCATCATGCCATGTGAACGAAACCACCGCAAGAGCTGCAAAACAATGAGTTGTAAACCATGAGATTCATGACAAACATATCATGATTCTCATGTTATGTCTAGTGAAACATGTTCTTCGTATGGTCATGTTATGCCATGCAAAGTTTGGTATCAATAACATTATTCAAGCGGCTAGAAGAGCTTAAAGTCGTAGGCGGATAGATTGATAGATAGGTAGATACGCTCAAAGGCGTCAAAGTTCGCTAAGAATTGCTTCGAACTTAAAAATCCAGAACTGATAATTGACTCAGCAAGGCAATTTTTATTGTGTCACATAGGAATTCGCATAGGGCTCGGCAAATGTTCCTGTCACTGAATTCTAATAAATCAGCTCAAAGGACAAAATATTCGGAGTGCTAAGGGAATTTTCTAGTTTTTAAACATTTTTTATTTGATTTTTAAACGGCTTTTTTGTTCTAATAAATTAGTGTGTATTATCAGCTTCGTTACATCTAAAGCACAAAGGGCATGGTACCAGACCAGACTTGTATATGTAGAAATTAAAGGGTGGCAAACGGTAACGCATTTGTGTTACGGAGACTTCCAATTTACGCATGGAATGCTACTTTTCATTCCGTTCGAATCGTAGCTCTGAAAATCTGGATTCGGTATTGTAATCGCTGATTTAATCTCAGGAGCGGGAAGTATTCTGAACGTCGCTGCTGTTACATAGGATGTAAGAGGCATCACTTGCACCATCGGAAGATCAAGGGGTGCTCGCGCAAGTGAGTCGGCCACCTCATATATAAGTATACCACAATGACCTGCAACACTTATCAATCGCACTCAATGATTGTTTGTTGATATCAATGATGTAAATGTATGAAGTACTGCTGATGCAGTACTAGACCATCTCATAAATATACTGCGGTGACTCTATTATGACATCTTATTTATAAGTATACCATGGTGACCGGAAACTCATAACAATCGAAGTAGGCGAATGTTTGCTGGGATCAATGATGTAAATGTATCTAGTGCTGCTGATGCCAACGACGATGATAAAAATGAACGCACGGTTAACAAGTCAGTCACTTTGACAGCTGTCAAATAAATCGCAGGGAGTGTTCGAAGAGCTAGCATAACAGCCATTATTTCCGCTTCAGATATGGGTGTAAATCCTGGAGGCGTAATGAAAGGGACCAGGATAATGAGAGAGAAGTTACACCCACACCTGCTTCCTCGTCTTTCATATATGCATGCGTTGTAATTACAATATTAGAAACTATTTGAGACAGTTGTTCTTCTAATGAGCCAAACAAATACTTAGAGAGCAAACGTTTAGCATTCATTGGGAAGATATCATCAAGTTCTATTCGTACATAGCCTATTGGTTTTTCTGATGGTATGGTCTGAAATATGTTAACATTTAAAGCTTCTAGAAGTGTTTGAACAAACAGCACTCCAGGTTTACATACACAGGTCAAATTCTCATTGAAAAAAATACCAGGCATGGCAAGGAATACGAGCTCCTGCCTTCGTCAGAGGGATTAAGAAATTTTAAATGTATTTTCAGTGTTAAAATACGGAACCTGCAAGCAAGATAGGGTATTCAAAATTCTTCATACAGAACAATGTTAGCTGTGAATTTAGGCACACATAAGCAACTTCGAAGAGCTTTCCGCTCTAAGAGAATCAATGGGTTCGTTTTTTTATGCTGGTCAACCAAAGATTGGAACTCATCCAATTTCAAGAATTGGGCGAAAATACGTGCCGTATATTATGATCAGCGTATCTCTGAAAAGACGGAATGGAGCTAGCTAAGTCTACCTATCATACCAACAGCGCGTGTAGCCTTAATCCTATTATATAGGTTATTACGCCAACTCAGTTTTTTGTTCAAACACAGATATTTATAACACTAAACTTGTGCAATATTTCTTGATGGTACTGAAAAAAAATATTACTGGAAGTTTAATGAAAAAAAAACTATCAAAACACTTTCATAACATTCAAATTAATATGAATATTCTAAAAGAAATTTTCCAATGTTGTCATGTATAACTGTAAAGTTGAGTGTTGTGAATGAATTTTGTAGTCAGATGCAAAAAACGCAGTGTCGTGTGCATATTCGTATACTTGTACCTTATGGCAGAGTGGTATTTAACTTCAAAAAATGTTAAAAAAAAACTGGCGATAGAACATAGCCCTGTTTCTAATGCGTATTTCAAACAGTAAGAGCGGGAAACCTTTTCAAACTTGCTATGCACCCACCTTACGTGGGCTTAAGGAAATGACGCAGTAGCGTGTGTGCCTTTTGTAGTGAAGTAGCAGTTTGCAACCACGGAGCTAATATGAAAATCACATATTCTTACGCCTTTTGGCAATGGACGCCTAAGCACGCACCATTACTGCAATGTTTCATGTTCCAGTGCGAAAAATGTATACAGGATGCATATGTTTGTGAAGATTTAAAGCTGCTTTCACTTCAATTCCAAGCAGAGGAAGTTTTAAAGACAATAGTATTTCTTGGGGACCTTCGACGGAAAAATTTTGGTCTGTCTGTCTGTCTGTCTGTACATTTGTCCGTTTGTTTGCCATAATGATACCTCAAACGCCACTAATTAGCCAACCCCATTCGCAGCGCTCAGCAATATTGCTCAAGCTTTAGCGTTCATAGTTGTGCGATTGTCAATTATTAAGCAATCATTGCGCATATCAGAGGCGCCATAACAACACTTCGAAGTTTTGTATGTATGCCTTTATACTAGAAGAGGCACACAGGTAACTCGAAGGAATGTAGCGTTCATCGCACTGCGCTGACAGTGCAACGCGATGCTTACAAAGGTGTCTCCAACTATTTGCTACGACGTCACGGAGGTGGCACCTGCCCGTCGCTTTGCGTTCTACATCTTATCACCTTCGAGACTGGCGCGCATCTTTATCCGCGGGCTGCGCGCCTTCGGTTTTGAAGATAACTGCCAGATGGCGCTTGTGTCTAATGTGCCTCGATGCGCTCGTTCGCCTCCGCTACACGCTCGAGGCACTCTCTTTTTCACTTATTTCACAAGCAGACGCGTGGCCGTGTGGTAGAACGTCCAGTTTTGACGCAAACAAAGTTGAATTGATCCCCACTGGGACCAAATAAACCTTGTTTCAATGCCCCACTCATCTCTAGGATTGATTATCAATTATTTATTTTATTTGCATTCTGGTGAATTTTTGGGCACACAAGCGATGATTTCTCGCTCAAAACCAAGTATGCTAGCACCGACACCGGAATTTTGGTGAAACAACCTCTTTACGCTATCGTGTTAAAATTGGATAGCCATCACTGCATTCCCAACTGGCGCTTCCCGAACATTATGGTCTATTTGAAAAGCATACGTGATACATGAGTGGCTTTGTGGTGAATGCTTAGTCAACACGCAGAATGCTGGCCTTCGACTCCTGCAACAACTTTTTTTTTACGTTAGCCTGGTCAGCCAAGTTGATTTCAGCTTTTCCTTAACACTCACGCATTAAAATTACGCATTTGTGTTTTCGCCGTTCCTGGGTAGTTGAAGTGTCAATCACCTCTGGCGCATCCCCGCTTACCATTGGCACACACCATCCAGCGGGTTTGTGCCAGTGCATGGCGGAAAGTGTTTGACGAGGCACGCGACCGGAATGTGACAATCGGGAGGTTTGGAATAGCGCACAGCACGCCCTTGTGGTAAGTTCTTGAGGTGTGGTTGCTGCTACTGCGCATGCGTCGTAACACGAGCCGCCGTTCACGTTCGCGGCCCGCCCGCAGAAATTCTGAAATAGCGCGTGGCGATCGCAGCCTGAGAGCCCCCGAGGCCTGCTAAGTGGTGTGTGTAGCTTCGTCCATTTGGATTTGCGATCGGGGCAAATGTCCCTTGACTTTTTCCAAGGGGGAGCAAACGGTATTCTAAGACTCATATGGTTCCCGCAACTAAAGCAACGCGCGCAACGCCTGCGAACGTAATTCTAAACCTCCCTATTATACGTGTCATGACCAGCGAGTCGTCCTTGTAAAACCATCCTTGCCTCCCATACTATTTTGGTTTACCCCAAGTTAAGGGGATGATAAGGAGAGCACCCAGACGTAGCATAGATACGTAGATAGATACTAGAACGCAGAACTTAGTCTGTGTGCCTACGTGTGTCTGGGTCTGTCTTTCTGATTCGGTTACCTGACCCGATATATTATATGGCGAAAGTGTGATAAGATTAGTTTGCCGTTCCGGCGCCCGGGGGCGTCGATGTTGCAAGGAAATAAATACGGCGCACATGACCAGCCAGTTAGTGTGGAACTCGCCAACGTACGTGTGTGTGATTCGGTCCAGCGACCGGCATGGCCCAGGACTATCCGGTTATCACAAGTGGCGACGAGGGTGGCACTGACAAACCGGACGGTCACAGCACAATCACACGTCGTCATGCCTGTCGTCGGGAAGCTGGATGCGTTCGACCCCAGTACATAGGAGTGGGCGGAATACCGTGAGCGGGCCGAGCTTTACTTCATCGCGAACGACATCCCGAGCTACAAGCCGACAGCCGTATTTTTGACATGCTGCGGTCCAGAGACTTATTCTCTGCTACGAGGCCTCCTAGCACCAAGCAGGCCTGCCCAAGCAGGACTGACCAAAATTTTTACCACACTTGGCAAGCACTACGCCCCTCGCGTATCAGAAGTACTGGCAAATTTCAAGTTTTTCTCAAGACATTGAAAAGAGGGGGATACCGTAAGTGACTACATTGCCCCGTTGAAGAAATTAGCTGAAGACTGTAATTTCGCAATATTTCGAGAGCACATGTTGCGCGACCAGATAGTCAGCGGAATCAATGACGTAACCATGCAAACACGGCTGCTGGAAACGACGTGTTTAACCTTCGAAACTGCAAAGGACACCGTCGTAGCTATGGAGGCTGCGCGAAAAGATTCACGCACATTGAGCTGTCAGCAAGCACAGCTACTATTTCACGAAGCTCCGGAGCAAGCGAACGTTGTCACCTCGGGGAAAAATGATAGCTCTTGCTTCCGTTGCGGGGGAGGTCATTCTGCGCGTCGCTGTAAGCACGGCAGCACGATCTGTCACAACTGCCGCCAAAAAGCGCACCTTGCAAGAGTTTGCAGAGTTCAGCCGGGAAGTAGAAATTTCGACCGGAGCCAGTCTAGTCGCGTGAAAAACCTGGGCGACCTGCCTGTCTCTGCTGAAGAGCCCGAAGTTTTCGACTTGTGGACGCTTCACACAGCTAGTTCGGAGCCAATGCGCATAGCAGTTGAAGTTAATGGCATAATGCTTGATATTGCCACATGGTTTGCTTGGGTGAGATCGAAGAGTGAGAGAAGACAAAGACGATCTCTCTGAGCCGCTGCTTGAGTAGTCGACTAAACGAGCCCATTTTTATCACGTTTGTCGAGAGTAACGTGACAAGACTGGTGGAGTCGCTGGGTACAACGTCTCGCAATTCACCCGATGCCCAAGACCCCGTCCAGCAGCCGGAACACAAGCCCTGCATCCGTAGACACTCCTGTTCATAGAGTAAGCCGCCGCCAACGAGGCCTACCGCCTGAGACACCAACCACTGACGCAGCGACTATGACTTCGACACAAGATCCCATGCAAGCTCCGACACCTTCCACGCCGATCTACTGCACCGTCCAGAACCCGCTCATGCCTAGCCCCTTTCACGGAGAGCAGCATGAAGATGTTGACGACTGGCTGGGTGAGTTCGAACGTGTCGCAGCGATCAATTACTGGGATGATGCCGCGAAGCTCCGGAACGTGTACACGTGCCTAAAAGACGGTGCCAAGACGTGGTTTTTGAACAGGGATGATGTTCTGACATCTTGGCGCGAGTTCCAGCGTCCCCTCCTGAAGACCTACAGGAGTCCCGACCGCCGCGAACGGGCGGAGCGTGCACTACAATCACGCATCCAGATGCCCAACGAGACCGTCTCGATGTACGTCGAGGACATGACACGGCTTTTCAAGCGAGCGGATCCTGCTATGGCAGAAGAAAAAAAGTTGCGCCACCTCATGCGTGGTGTGAAGGAACAACTTTTTGCTGGTTTGGTGCGTAGTCCCCCCAAAAGTGTTGCTGAGTTCCTTACTGAAGCGGCAACAATGGAGCGAGTACTGCACCAACGGTCTGCCCAGTTTGACCGTCAAGTGAATGCTGCCTCAACTCCCGAAATTTTCGCCACCCCTGGGAGCAAGAGCCCCGAATGGATTCGCGAGATCATTCGATCTGTCGTCCGGGAAGAAATGGAAAAGATGTACGGGACAAGGCAAATCGATGTTGGTTCTATCACCAGTGTCATCCGCGACGAGGTCCTGCAGGTGCTGCACGCCCATCGTTTTCCGCCCTCGTCGGTTGATCCGGAAACGGCTCCTGTGTCTACTGACAGGCGCCGTCGTACGTACGCAGAAGCCTTGCGATCTGCCACTCCTCTTTCGGGTCAAGGAGTCCCGATCCAGCCAGTGCCGCACGTCCCGATCCAGACAATGCCATACGTCCCGATCCAGACAATGATGCCGTCAGTCGCGATTCAGTCAGCGCACGCTGATTTGAACATCGATAGTCGCCGTACACCGACGCGCAAGTCTGATCTCTGGCGTACGCCAGACAGACGACCCTTCTGCTATCATTGCGGTGAGGCTGGTCACATTTACCGCGAATGCCCGTACCGGCAACTTGGACTGCGCGGATTTTCCGTCAATTCCCCTCGTCCCCGAATTGGTCAAAGGCCAAAAGATATCGAAGAGTATCTCGCGCAACAGCGTGCACCCTTTACACGACGGCAATCGCGATCACCATCTCCGAGGAGACCCGCAGCCACTGGGCCACGTTTCGGGGTGACGGCACGGGAACGCTCCCCGAGCCCTCGTCGGGAAAACTGTAGGCAGCGGCCTTCGGGGGCAAGGTCGCTGGGACTCAAAGTGCGGAAGACCTCCCATCGATGCTTGCACGCAACGCCGAAGGCATTTCGTCAGAGAATAATCGCAGTGCCGAAGAAACGCCGACATCCGCATCTCAACCTAGTGACCGCGTGTCACTCGACATACCTGTGCTGGTTGACGGTCTTCAGGTCAGTGCACTGGTAGACACTGGTGCAGACTATTCGATCATCAGCGGGAGGCTAGCGAAAGATCTCAGGAAAATGATCACGCCGTGGAATGGAACGCGAGTTCAAACAGCTGGAGGACACGTTGTAACACCACTGGGTCGCTGTACCGCAAGAGTGAAAATTCGTGCGTCAACGTTTGTGCTCAGCTGCCTCGTTCTTCCCGACTGTTCGCGTCAGCTGATTATCGGCATGGACTTCCTTCGGGAATACGGTGCCATCATAAATCTCCGTGAGCGCATCGTGACCTTCTCGACTCGAAGCGCAACAGATCGAGACGCTGACAACTGCCGTAGACTTGCGCTGCGTGTTGCTGACGACAGTGTGACGCTGCCACCTCGAGCAACTGTTCCCATCGAAGTCACTTGTGGAGACTTCCAAGACGGCGACGTGGTGGCTGAAAGCAACTTATCACTTCTGCTGCTCCAAAGTGTATGCGCCGCCCGAAGTGTTGTGCGCGTCCGTGACGGACAGTCAACGATACTAGCTACGAACTTCAATTACGAGCACCGGCATCTTTTCCGTGGAACCACCCAGCTTATGGAGAACCTGTTGCCGACGTCACGGAGTGCTTCGCGTCCGAGGAAACGCATGAGGATGAGGAATTTCTAGACCACATCGACATTAATTCGACGCTGTCAGACGAGAGAAAGGCTGCACTTCACGACCTTTTAAGGGAGTTTAGATCTTGCTTCGCCTCTTCTTCTAAAGTCCGTCAAACACACCTCCCGAAGCATTGAATTATTACCAACGATGACGTCCGCCCCATCCGGCAGCAGCCTTATCGCGTTTCTGCCAAAGAACGCGAGGCTATTCAGACACAAGTGAAAGAGATGCTCGATGACGGGATTATTCAACCATCCAGCAGCGCTTGGTCCTCGCCAGTCGTTCTAGTAAAGAAAAAAGACGGAACGCTGCGATTCTGTATTGACTACAGGAAGCTTAATAGCGTCACAAAAAAGGACGTCTACCCGCTTCCACGGGTCGACGACTCCCTCGACAGGTTACGACGTGCGAAGTATTTTTCGTCGATCGATCTAAAGAGTGGCTATTGGCAAATCGAAGTGGATGAACGAGACCGAGAAAAAACCGCGTTTGTGACTCCAGACGGACTTTACGAATTCCGAGTTCTTCCCTTCGGCCTCTGTTCTGCACCAGCCACTTTTCAGAGGATGATGGACACAGTTCTCGCTGGCTTGAAGTGGCAAAGCTGCCTTGTCTACCTCGATGATGTGGTCTTCTTTTCCGAGAGCTTTGAAGAACATCTGAAGCGTCTGAGAAAGGTTCTGGAAGCCATTCGCACAGCTGAACTCACGCTGAAACCCCAAAAATGCCATTTCGGCTATGAAGAGCTGAAATTTCTGGGACATGTCATTAGTGCAGATGGAGTGCGACCTGATCCAGACAAAACTGCTGCTGTCGCCGCCTTCCCTGTCCCATCAGATAAAAGAGCAGTACGCCGTTTCCTCGGCTTGTGCGCGTATTATCGCCGATTTATCGCCAACTTCTCTAAGATAGCTGAACCTCTTACGCGACTCACCCGAGATGACGTACCCTTTACTTGGGGCGCAGAACAAGATACAGCGTTCACAGAGTTACGACAGAGAATGCAAACAGCTCCTGTTCTTGCCCATTTTGATGAGGACGCTGCTACAGAAATTCATACAGATGCCAGCAACGTCGGACTTGGCGCTGTCCTTGTACAACGACACGGCGGCGTTGAGCATGTGATAGCTTACGCCAGTCGTACTCTTTCTCGAGCTGAGACCAACAATTCTACGTCAGAAAAAGAATGCCTCGCAGTCGTGTGGGCAACGACCAAATTTCGGCCTTACCTCTACGGTCGTCCCTTCAAAGTGGTGACTGACCACCACTCGCTCTGCTGGCTGGCAAATCTCAGAGATCCATCCGGCCGTCTCGCACGGTGGAGTTTGCGTTTGCAGGAGTTTGATATTACGATTGTGTACAGGTCAGGGCGCAAACACGAAGACGCCGACGCGCTTTCTCGAGCACCTGTGGGGAACGCTGTCAGGGGCTCCGAAGATGAAGATGCCTTTCTCGGAGCAGTTAGTGACTCCGAATTTATGTGAAAGCAGCGGGCAGACGATGAATTACGCCCAGTCATTGATTCCCTGGAAAGCCGCAACTCTCAGGTCCCTCAACACATTGCTCGCGAACTGTCCTCTTTTTGTCTAAGAAGAGGCATTCTTTACAAGAAAAACGCCCGTGGTAGCGACAAAGCCTTCCTACTCGTTGTTCGGCTTTTCATCAAACAACGGCTTATCATCCGCAATCCAATGGACTGACAGAGAGGCTTAACAAGACCATAGCGGACATGCTGTCAATGTACGTGGACGTACAACATAAAACCTGGGACGAGATTCTTCCATACATCACGTTTGCTTATAATACGGCAACGCAAGAAACAACGCGATTTCCGCCTTTCGACTTGTTTACGGACGCAACGTGCGAACCATGCTCGATGCTATGCTTCCGTGCGACCAAAGCAATGAACTTGCTCAAGATGCTGAGCAATACACTCAATACGCCGAAGAAGCTCGTCAGCTAGCTCGCATAAACACCAGTCACCAACAAGATGCAGACGCACGACGTTACAACCTCCGCCATCGAAATGTCACCTACCACCCTGGGGACCGAGTGTGGGTGTGGATCCCTGTCCGGCGACCAGGCTTATCCGAAAAACTCCTAAGCCGTTATTTTGGACCGTACAAGGTTCTTAGACGAATCACAGATCTTACCTACGAGGTATTTCCGGACGGCGCAGCGTCTTCTCGTCGACAGCTCCGGCCCGAAACCGTACATGTCGTTCGGCTGAAGCCCTACTTCACACAGTAGCCCTTGTGGTTTCACGTGCTACGACATGCCGTGACATTGCGTTGCTGCTGCTGTTTGTGTTCTCCTGTGTTTTTATGCCTTTTCTTTTTGCACTTGGCGGAAGCGTTGGCGAAACTTCCTCATTTGCGCTGCGAGTAGTGGCACTCTCCCTCTTTTGGTTCTCTATATCTGCGTGTGTATACCTTCATTTTTTTTTTATTTACGAGCATCGAGTCGATGCTTTCAAAGGGGGGGGACTATTGCCACATGGTTTGCTTGGGTGAGATCGAAGAGTGAGAGAAGACAAAGACGATCTCTCTGAGCCGCTGCTTGAGTAGTCGACTAAACGAGCCCATTTTTATCAAGTTTGTCGAGAGTAACGTGACAATATGGAGTTGGACACCGGCGGTAGTGTGTCGACCATTGATGATGGCAAGTGTGCCGAGCTTTTTCCGTCGGTGCCGTTGGAGCCATCGAGTGTGCAGCTGAGAAGTTTTTTCGGCGACATGAAACGCGTCCAGGGAAAGCTGGAAGCAATGGTCAAACTTTGCGACAAGGAGCGCCAGCTACCACTATTTGTCGTGAAAGGGGCGTGTCCTACGCTGTTTGGACGAAGCTGGATGAAGGCCTTCAAGCTAGGCATCGCTCAGACGAAGGGAGTCAACGTCGTGAAGTCTACGGAAGACCTGGTCAGCCAATATCACGAAGTTTTTTTGGAGCAGCTTGGCACGTTTCACGGCGTTACAGCGTCTATATCCGTACAAAAGGGTGCGAAGCCACGTTTTGTCAAGGCGCGTCCGATACCATTTGCTTGGCGCGATAGGGTTTCTGAAGAACTACAGAGGATGCAACAAGAAGGCGTTATCAAACCGGTGAAAACTTCTCAGTGGGCCGCGCCCATCGTTCCTGTATTGAAGCGCGACGGCCGGGTTTGGGTCTGCGGCGATTTTAAGACTACCATAAACCCGGTGACATTCGTCGAGTCCTACCCTATTCCTAGAATTGAGGAACTTTTTGCGCGACTTACAGGGGGCAAGAAGTTCACAAAGCTTGACTCGCAAGATGCCTACCAGCAGGTTCCACTCGACGAGGAGTGCCAAGAGCTAGTCACCGTTAACACTCCGAAGGGGTTATACCAATTCACAAGGCTGCCGTTCATAGTTTCATCAGCTCCGGCTATATTTTAGCGAGAGATGCAAAATCTGTTGCACGACCTTTACCATGTCGTAGTGTACTTTGATGATATTCTGCTCACAGGAACCAGTGACAAAGAGCATTGGGAAAATTTGGGCCGAGTGTTGGATCGCCTGAAGACCGCAGGACTGCGACTGAAGTTATCCAAATGCGAATTCATGAAACCAGAAGTCCAGTACTTGGGCCATATCATTAGTGCGGCTGGGCTGCGTCCAAACCCGGCTAAGACTGAAGCAGTGCTGGAAGCCCCCGCACCCCGAGCGGTCAAGGAACTTAGTTACCTCGGTTGGTTAATTTTTACAGAAGGTTTTTGCCGAACCTTTCTGCTGTATTACAGCCACTCAATAGTTTGTTGGCGTCGGAGACACCATGGCGCTGAAAAAATGATGAAAAGCAGGCATTTCGGAGAAGCAATGAGCTATTGGCCTCTGCTGCTATATTGGCACACTTTGACCCAGGAAAGCCAACTGTGCTTGTCACAGATGCATCTCCCTTCGGAATTGGAGCAGTACTGGCGCAACGACAGTCATCTGGAGAAGAGCGCCCCATTGGGTTTGCCTCCCGCAGCCAGGCAACCGCGGAGAAAAACTACAGCCAAATAGATAACGCGACATTGAGCCTTGTATTTGGCGTTACAAAGTTCAGGCAGTACTTATGGGGCCGGCAATTGGAAGCCATCACAGATCACAAACCGCTGCTCGGCCTGCTCGCAGCAGACAAACCAGTTCCCGAATCCTCTTCTCCGAGAGTGCTAAGGTGGGCCTTGCTGTTGTCGGGGTACAGTTACGACCTGAAGTATAGGCCGGGTTCACAAATTGCACATGCCGATGGGTTAAGCCGGCTACCTCTGCCAACTGCCGAATTTGTTGTTGACTGCCCTGCCGAAGTGTTAATGCTGGAAGGAGTATACTCAGGGGTGCTGTCGTCAAATGCTGTTGTGGCAGCCACCTCCAGGGACCCAGTGCTGTCACAAGTAAGAGCAGCGTTGTGGTCAGGCTGCCAGATAAACCTAGGTTCAGAAGGAAGAACCTACGAGACGCGCTTTCATGAGATGAGCGTGCAAGGGAACTGTCTATTGTGGGGCAACAAATTCATTGTTCCGAAATCTATGCAAAAGGAAGTCCTCCAGCTGCTGCATGAGAGCCATTCAGGACTGTCCAAAATGAAGGCAGTTGCGCGTAGCCATGTGTGGTGGCCTAGCCTGGATAACAATATAGCGATGACCATTCAAAGGTGCCGTATTTGCCAGGAGCATCAAAGACTGTCACGACCAGTGCCTGTCATGTCCTGGCCGTTCCCGGAGGAACCGTGGTCACGGCTGCATGTGGACTATGCCGGTCCTTACAGGAACACCTATTTTTTTATCGTAGTCGATGCGTTTTCGAAGTGGATTGAAGTGTTCCCGGTCTCTACACCCACGGCTGCAGCAACTATTTCGTGCATGCGCATTATGTTCGCAAACCAAGGCCTTCCAGATGTGGTCTTGTTGGATAATGGGCCACCATTTACCAGTGAGCTTTACTCTACATTCCTCAAGAAAAACGGGGTGAGGCGAATGCTGGTGCCGCCGTATCATCCAGCGTCAAACGGTGCTGCAGAGCGGGCCGTGCAGACTGTCAAAAACAAGTTGCGGAAGGCTGGCCCTGGAGATATTCGCACTCAAATTGCCCGCATGCTCCTGACATACAGGTCACCGCCTCACAAGGTCACGGGTTGCTGCCCGTCGGAGCTGTTGTTGGGGCGGAAGCTGAGGATTGCGTTGGACCTGCTACACCCAGACCTCAGGACCAAGGTGCTACAGAAGCAACTTAAGCAGAAAATCAGATGCGACCAAGGAACAAGCTCCAGGGCTTTGGGCCACCCGGGTGACCAGGTGTTCGCAAGAAACTTCCGTCCAGGACCTGCGTGGCTCCCTGCAGTCATCACCGAAGAACACATTTCGTCGATGGATGTTCTACTGGAAGACGGACGACGGTTAACTCGACATCTGCATCACATCCGCCAGGCCCCTGAGGAACTGAATGCAGACCACCAAAAGTCAGGCGCCCAGTATCTCCAAGCTTGGACGGTCTTGCTCCAAGCTTGGACGTGGGTCAGACGCAGCTAACTGGTCTTGCTCCAGGCTTGGACGTAGGTCAGAGGCAGCTATCTCCGGATCGTCTTCACGACACAGAGTCTAGGCAAGATCCCAGGGAAGACGTGGCGAGGGAACCGGAACTTGCGGTCACAGCACCCAGTACTCCTGTTCTGCGTCGAAGTACCAGAATTCGACGACCAGTATCGCGCTACGCACCTTAAACAATGATTTGCAACCATTAATAAAGGGGGAGGGATGTGATAAGATTAGTTTACCGTTCCGGCGCCCGGGGGCGTTGATGTTGCAAGGAAATAAATACGGCGCACATGACCAGCCAGTCAGTGTGGAACCCGCCAACGTACGTGTGTGAGATTCGGTCCAGCGACCGGCATGGCCCAGGACTATCCGGTTATCACACTTGAACCGCTTCGAAAGTGACCAGCCATTTTAATCTCGTATTTGGTTTCACACATGCTAATATTGTCAATAAAAAACAAATAATACGCATATATCAGCACAGCATCAGTACAGCGTCAATCAGTAGTGTGTGACTTTATTTCTGAAATACATATGCACCTAAATATACATATATATGGGAATATACATATATATGGAACACCCTTCGTCGATCAGTGACAACCTTAAGCAAGTCGCCAGCAAAAACAGAGGGTGACATCACCGCGTACCTAGAGTTGCTAACCAGGCACGTTGCCGAACATATGCGCTACTCTGCTCCCGTAGGAAGCATATACAGTTACTCTGGTGCTGCCACCTACCAGTGACCATATGTTCTAGTGAAACTTAGTTTTTTCAATCACTGCTAGCTTGCCCCCATATCTCACGCAGCGCCTACTCGATGATTTTCTCGCGCAGAACGTCAAATAAATGTTTTATTCTCTCTCTCAAAAGAAAAAGTATATCATCTTTAGTTGACATACGCCTACAAATTACACAGATAGGCCGCCAATTTTTATGACCGGTTGTGTCACGTTACCTTAAGCAAACTTCGGTTCCGATGTCTTCTGTATCCAAAATTACCGAAGAAATTGAACAAGGAACAGTGACTTCGTAATAGTTTCATTTTTGAAATCAGACAGAATGTTTTGTTTCAATATATCGCAATAGTCTGGGCAACGATTTGTTGGATCCTAAATGCCACGGTGAGTTCTACGAAGAGCTGCACAGAAGCTGAAACAAACATTATGATATCATAAGAAGCAATAGTGGCTCAAAGGAATGCCATATTCTAAGAGTTACGACCGGGGAAGTAAAGAAAGCTCTAGACGGGATGCAAAGAGGAAAATCAGCTTATATGAGGAGCGATGGTATCACTACCGAAATTCCTATCGCACAACACGACTGTATGAACAGAATAATTGACTGCTAATAACATGAAAATCATGAAATGTGTGTCATTTCATGGTCTTAATGTTCTTGCGGTGGTTTTGTTCACTTGACATGTAGCACAACTGGTATGCTATGACATGACTCCATGGCAAAGACAAGCGACAGACCCTAAAGTGGAAATAGTGACATGCATGTTCTGTAAGTTATGATTACATCTACGCTCATGGTGCACTCGTGGTCGTTTCGCTAACTTTAAATTTCGCTAATTTAGTATTGCGGGAGCTGAATGATGACGAACGTATGTGTCTGGTTCAAACATGATAATTACGAGATGCGTGTCATGAAACAACATGACTTCATGCCACACTCATCATGCGGCCACGAACTTTTTGCTAGCTTCCCTTATACCACAGTTGGTGTTATGTGACGTCAATGTACGACTATGGTAAATGACAGGCGCATACATGAGATTCATAAGATGCGTGTCATGCAACAACATTACTACATGCCACTCTCATGATGCACTCACGGCCATTTCGCTAGCTTCTCATATACCCAGTCCCGTATTACGTGACACGAATGAACAACGGAGGTAGATGACACGTCCAAACTCGATAATCATGACATGCGTGTCGTGTAACAGGATGACCACATAGCAACTAATGATGCGCTCACTAACTTCAGGCTAGCTTCACATATAACAAATTAATATTACGGAACGTGAATTGACAACGAAAGTAAATGACAGGTTCAGATATGATAATCATGACGTGCGCGTCATATAACAATATGACTACGTGCCACATTCATGATGCGCTCGCGGTCGTTTCGCTAACTTGGCAAACTGCAAATTTCGCATTGCGGGACGTAAATGGATGACAAAGGTATGTGACTAATGCAAGCTTGATAATCGGGAGATGCGTGTCATGTAAGACGTGACTACATGCAACGCTCATAGTGCGCTCGAGGTCGTTTCAGGCGCTTCACACAAACAAATTTTAGTGTTACGTGACGTCAATTGATGACTGAAGGCATATGACTAGTGCAAACATGATAGTCATGACGTGCATTTTATGTGAGAACTTGACAACATGCCACGCTGATGATGCGCTCACGGCCGTTTCGCAGCGAATTTCATACCGGTGGTTTTCGGCTATGCTATGAATTCCTATGGTTTAACATTTTTAATGCAATTAGTATTGTGTGATGGAAGTAATACTGATCGTTCGCATGATCACGACGACATGCGGAAAGACAGGGCGGGCCCGGCATGTGAAATTCTCGGCAAACATTAGTTTTTTTTACACACACCGACATCTGTTTAACAAACAAAAGCCGGGGCGGCAGCTAAACCGACATCGAAAAAACGATGAGACTGGTTTCATACCAGATATTTTCTTCCAAGCACATTACACACTGCATACATCAACACTCCTTTCTCGATGTATTTTCTCCTCCCTGAATCAGGGTCAGCCCCAAGTCCAACCTATGTCCACTTTTTGTGATATAGTCCTCGAGCACAAAACTCCCCTTTTCTCTTACTCTCTGCTTTGAATACCTCCAGTCTCGTCTGAGGCCACCATGTGGGTTCAGTTCTTTACGATGCTTCACCAATGAAGCAAAAAAAAACTTTCTTTTGCCAGTGGTGTGTCTCCACTTTTACGTCCTCACACTTTGCTACCTCATCCTGCAGGAAATCCACCACAAAAGCAACGAGCCGTTATGTCAAGGAACAGCTGAGATATACCACCGCAGATCGAACATGCCTGTTCTACACAGCCGGTCGCCTGTCCGAGTTTGCATGGGTAAAGGTGTCACCACTAGTCCAAAATTGCTGTCAAGCACGCCACTAATTTCTGTCGACAGAGGCGTCCCGACTGAGACAACTTCACTGCAGTCAGGCTCTCCGTGAAAACCCTTCCGCCACACAGGCGCTTTTCCGGTATGAAGAGTGGTGAACAAAATCTTGCACGGTTTGGCGACAAAGGCGAGTGCACGGGCCAATCGTTTAATGGCCTGTATCAGAAAGAGCATTTCATAATGTTTCCATTTTGTCAGGCACCGGCTATCGACCAGCCATCGTTCGCCAGCCCCGAGCATAACTACTGCCAAACTTCTACACCTATATTGTGTAACGCCAAGAAGGGTCACACACGCCCACTTATCCGGTTTATTTCAACACGAAAGTCTTTTACGTCGGGGTCCACTACAGCTCCGTTTACTTACTTCCATCATGGACGTGACGGTGCAGAATGTGAAATTATACATCGCGATGAAATAAACCAGAAGAAAAGCATCTGCAAAAAGGACTCTAACCAGCAACCTGCAACTGGAAACTCAAACCAATAACGTGGCGCTAACGACTACGCCACAGAACGTAGGTTGTGTGCGACGCTAACGCTGAGCCATTTATATACACCATACACCGTTTGGCAGTCCTCAGAGCTTTCTAACTTTAGCGCATTTTTGATATCAGTGACAGGATAGCGTGACAGGTTCAAGTTGGGCATGCTCGCAAGGTCCATGAAGTGCCATCTCCACTGAGCGTAGTCTTTCCTGCGCGCGCTCTTATCAGACTCAAACTTCGACAGAGGGCGAAGGTCACTTCACACGCTGCGACGGCCGCCTTTAGAAAAGCAGTGTCCTGCTAACACACGACGCTAGAACAATTGTGACAGTTGTTTGCGCTTGTCCTGTGTGCACTTGTGTGCTCGTTTCGTGCGTCTTGCTATTTGAACAGCGTGCTTCAGGATACGAGCTGTTTCAGTTGTTGGTCCGGGTTCGTCCTTTGTATGCCAGTTTCTTGCATGCTTTCTGCTTGAGGTGTTTGAAAGTTTCGAGCTGCTTGCCGTTCCTAACGTGACTGTAACTTGTTGCTGTTGCTAAAACAATGCACAATAAACGCTCGACTACCTTTCTAAAGACACGTTTCACTTTCGTGGTATACCGCTTTTTATATACAAAGGGATCACCACGGTTTTTTTTGGTACATAAAGGCGGCTCTAGCAGCCCAGCATGTATCGTGCGCTTGCGCGTTCTCGGCAGATGTCGTTTGCTTCCGATACTAATAGATACTGCTACATCCCACGGTAAGTGTTCGGCCATACTGTTGGGAAAAATAAAGATTGCAAGAATGTCCACGCAATAGAGCACATGAAGAGACAAAAAGTAGGGACAAAGTTTCCAATACACACAGCACGAATTCGTTTACCGGTGTAGCCCGGGGAGAAGGGAAAAGAAATTTTCGTCTGCTGTCAATTTTTTTTCAATTTTACAGGTCTATATTGGACGCACAGATGCATGCGCACGCACAAAGACACATGAAGCATGTTAGAATCAGTCCGAAAAAAAATTGCACCTACGCTATTGAACAAGACCCCCCCCCCCCCCCGCTTTGCACAGAATAAAACAAGTTCCTCTGAGATCCAATGCTAGTTTTTCAATAAAAGTTTTCCCGATTGTTTGAAGAGTTGTTGCAAGACAAAATCAGCAGTTTTTGACGGGAGGTTGTTGGCAGCTAAAAAAAAAGGCTAGATTCTGCTCTCTGAAGTGCTGGGAGCCGAGCGGGAATGTAGTCCGACAGTAGTGCGGAAACACAGTATGTATAATATTGATCTGTATCTCTTTATATCATGGCACTATTTAGTTGTGAATGTGCTACCAGTTAAGGGCAAATTAATTTTAACTGGGGCGTCTCAAAAGAGCGAAATGCCACAAAAAGGTATTGAATCAGGGAAATTTTCAGCGAAAGAATAATTTATAGAAAAACATAGTATAGAAAATATAGTTTTGTTCAATAAGATACGAGCGTAAAAAGAAAATTAACCTAAATGTTGTTTGGATCAAAGGGACCTAAAAAATGAGCCAAGAATATTTAGGGAAAAATATGAAAACTGACATTTACTCAAAAGAGTTTACTCTGGTTGTCGCTGTCACTCCCAATCAAAATTTAATTTCTAAATTATTGCATATCCACCCATGTCTCTGCCAAACGCTCCAGTGGGTAGGTGTCTATAATATCATAAGTATCATCATTATCATCATACGTTGTTGCTATTGGGAGGTTACACGGTGTCCCGAAAAATATTATAGAGTGGGCGTTAAGAAAAAGAAATAAAATTGCAACAAAGTACCTCACAACAAGAAAAGCAGCTCATGGAGGTCAAGGAAAATCTCGCAGTGTTTGATTTTTAGGATGTTGTAGACAACCACAGCTCCAACTTCTCGTGAGATTTACTTGGCACCGTATGGTAAATGGCGAGCGCTCAAGACTCCGCCAGTCGCACAAAGTGAGTTCCAGGTCTTTTGCCTGCAAAAGGTACTATTTACACTTTTTTATGTTTTTCTCGCCTCGCTTCATTTTGCGAGGCGAGAAAAACAAAACTTTGCACATTAAGCAAGTTTTTTTCATTACTGATTTACTTTTGCTAACGTTAAAGCAGCTGAAAAATTGCTAATTTCGTGTACCACGTGTTTTGTATCCATATTTATGGCACCCAAATAAATTCAGAAGTATTCACGGCTTGTGAATCAAATTTCCGCTAGATCTAGTCCGTCTTAATCAAGAGTATTTTTTTAATTACACGAACAACCTTTCTTTGCGTACGCTGAAAGGGCCTGCAGTATGCAAAGAAATGCTTGGCATTTAGATCCTTCTGCGGGACGAGACGTTGAGCTGACATGTAGAAATGCAAATATCATGAAACCACAGACTTAGTAAAATATTGATAATAGACACTAGTTTCAGTGTACGAAGCTTGCACATTTTACGCGACAGAGTTCAAGACGGTGAGAAGACTAAACCTGAAAGACGCCATGCTGATGCCATCAAAATATATTTTCAATATGGATCGGCATCTTATGCATCGTATCCTGACTTCCTCTGATTTATGTACCTGTCCTGGAATACTACTCAGAGAGACATAAAAAACATGAAGGCGAAACTGAAAGAAACCAGAAAAGGCTACTCAGTATCAAGCGCGGAAACGGTAGCAGGAAGCATACGCGAGGTATGTGGGGTCTCAGGAGTGACCTGCCACAAATCTCAGTCCGTTCGTGCTCCTAGCGTTTATATCGGAGGGCGAATGCAGCAGGCAAGCAGCAACGACGCTGGTGTTCGAAATGAGGCCGGATTCCTGACAAACCAACGTAAATTATGGCATCTGTATTATGGCGGATGTGAGTGGGTTAAACTTTTCATTGTAATTAGATAGGGTTTATGATCACGTGTCAAGAACGAATGGGCCACGTTTAGTTATTTGCGGCACTTCTATGCATGTTCTTAGCCCGTTCACTACGCTTAGGAATGCGCAGTTTTCAACAAGCATTTTTTGTTCTAGGAAGGCACTTGGTTGTTTTGTTCTCAGAACGGCGCTAAGATAAATCATTGGATGCACAAAAGAAAATGGTGGTTGTAAGGGGGGAAAATAGTGATATAGAAACGCCTACACACAACACTTCAGTTCGTCATTCACTTTCGAACGGTGCGAACTAAAAATTCCAGCAAATTCTGGTTATTGTGAGGATATACTTCTGGAGAAAAAGTCAAGCATTAAGAGTAGGATTAATGTTTTTTTTAGGCTAATATTCTAGTAATGCGCGTATCATACGCATGCGAGCCATACGGAGTGCAGTGGCTTGTTACGGGCTCCACGCGACGTCAGGCTGACACATCTTTCATTGTGGTTTAGACTTATCGAAAGAAAATGCAGTCATAATGTGCATGTCATATGTATTAGTTGTCGGCATATTCGAGCAACGCTTGATTGTAGCTTTTGAAGGCCTTGTTTATTTTGTGTAAAAGCCTATCGCGAACACGGCGACAATAGAGTAGGAAATTTTTAGAAGTGTTTTCGCTCATTTCCCAACTATCACTCGTGGCAGTTAAGTCACCTTCTGTTAGCAAGCTATCGAGACGAATACGAGAGAGCCCAAACTTAGCCTGCTGATAGATAGATAGATATGTAGATAGATAGATAGATAGATAGACAGACAGATAGATAGATAGATAGATAGATAGATAGATAGATAGATAGATAGATAGATAGATAGATAGATAGATAGATAGATAGATAGATAGATAGATAGATAGATAGATAAATTGTGCTCCTAGAAGGACTCGCGATAAATGAAAAAAAAAGGTTTGTCCAACTTAATGCTCGCTTCCTCTGATGCCGTAATTGTCTGTCTTGCGGCTGCTTAAACACGCACAGGCGTGTTTCGCCCTCCTTGCTCCGCGACTGAACCTCGCTTGAAATGTTCATTTTTTTATGTGAACCATTTCTTAGTGAGTTTCGGCGACCTTTAGCATATCTATCCAGCTATTTAGCCGCTTACGTTTGGGTGCTCTCTTGGTCTCCCCCTCAACTTGACCTGAACTAAAATTAGCCTGCGAGGAAAAGAGGGTTTCACGAATATGACGTGCTGACCGTCCAACCACATCAGAAAACGCTGGTCAGCCTGTAAATTGCGATCAGTTGAGTACGAGTGTGTCTGTATTGCTTACTCGAGTAGATTGCAATTGTCCTCCTCATAACAGGTAAATGGTACTGAAAGACCTAACGGAGTGCGATGTTAAGGTGAACTGTGTAAGACAGGACACTACAGCGAAGCAATACTGATGATGGAGCCAGAGTATGTGTATCAAAGTTCTAGTGGTAGCGCTAACGCCACGCAGCGCGCAATGGAGAAACAGAATGGCCTGGCAAGAGAGCCGCGAATGACTAACGCTGCGTTGCTTGTTGAGCAGGGCAGTTCCAATGTCGCGCTCTCGCTGCAGATGGTACTATGGAGAACAGCGAGTGGCTTGGTCGATTCAATGTAAATCCTCCTGCAGGAAAACAAAAAGGAGATGAGGCACTGGCCAATGTGCAGCGTCAGGTGAAAGAGGATCGCGCGTCAAAGTGGCTGACGGACAGTTACTCTATCGTAGGTAGTTTTTAGACGGGGGACAGCGCTTCCAGTGAGTAGTTGAAAAGTCGCGTGAAGCAAAGTGTTTGCGCATGACAACTCTCGCGGTGACAACTTCTCAGAAAAGAAAACGAGAAATCGCGTTAAAAAGTGGCTAGCATTGGGGTTCATCGGTGAAGCAAGTTCTTTCTAAGATTTTATATTTTTCGTCCGAAGGAAAAGTCGTCCAAACAGGACCTTCACGTGCGTGACCCAAGTGCGAAGTAGAGCGGTAAGCTCTTTGGAGAATCCTGCTACCAGATTTTCTGAGGTTAATTTTGTTTTAAGTTATTGATGTTAAGTATTCACAGATTTTTTTTACGTGATCACTGCAACGAGGAGTTATTCTAGTAACTAGTTCTGTGAGTTTTTTTTTGTGTTTAAGAACTGCGTGTTACCGACGGGTGGTTACGTTGTGTCCCCAGTTGCCAGCACCAGACCCCAGCAAATCGTTTTGTTTTGCTATGAACGCATCAAAAACGACAATTGGAGCATGCCTCTCCAAAACGATAGGTGAACATGAATGACTGGTCACCTCTCTCAATAGCAGGCTGAGCCAGTCGCAACGAAGGGTGTCCACGGTTGAATGAAAGCCGAATGCGACACTAAGATTGTTCGTAATAAATGCGCACTAAACAAGCCTGCTGATGCTTCTTCGCGTGTCGAATGATCATCGGGCTGTATGGTTGTAACGATTTAGTAGCAATATCATGTTTTGGCTGTGTCGCAGGTTTGCGTTGTTGTTGTTGTTGTTGTTGTTGTTGTTGTTGTTGTTGTTGTTGTTGTTGTTGTTGTTGTTGTTGTTGTCGTTGTTGTTGTTGTTGTTGTTGTTGAGCCACTGAAGTATTTTCCGTGAAAGGAATGACCGTGCAGGAGTTTGCGTCGCACGTTCTGGTGGGTGCTGTGCGTGATGTTAATTTATTCGAAGAGACTATATTTTCTGCTTGCTGGTAAAAGATTCTCTTTATCGTATCGAGCATTTTTATTGTTGTTTATGTTCTGGAGTTTGCAATACGAACATGTTCCAAAATCATAGCACTATTTTTAGGTGTATCAGATTAGTCTGTAGCAATAAGTTTGTGGATGAAATAATTAGGGTAGCGTATAAGAGTAGGGTTCATTTAATCATTTTCTTAGAGCTTGATGCGATCCTTATAAACTAAGATATACATAGCACTCGGCCCGTCGCTCCCTTCCAGTGTGTTATGCAAATCCTGCAGGGTGCATGGAGTAGGATTCACGTGTTGTAACAATGATAGTGTGGTGTGGTGAGTTTAGGAGAATATGACGCCGGACTCTGCATGGTACGCGTGCTCTGTCTGATGCTATTACGAACCTATTAAACCGACATTTCATACAGAGTTGCTCCCCATTGTTGTGCATTGCGAGGTTGTTTTCTTTCGGGGGACTATTTTGAGTAATATATACACAGGTTTCCGTCTACATTTTGCAGTAGGACTCAAAAGTTCTGCTTTGATCTTGAGGTGAAAATCAGTTAACTAATGTGCGCGCACCGAGAGTGAGTTACTTATTTTGGGTGACTTTTTTGTTGCACTGCGTGACTGAACACCTAGTGTCCAGTAACAATCTTGAGGGTAAGGAGTTATCATAAGGTATGCCCACCGGAGGCTCGGCCTTGGACTCAGGCAGACGCCTGAGTGCTGCAATAAGTCGTCTCTATATTGGACTACCTCTCTTACTTCACGCAGCCACCGAGCACTCGAATCATAGAGGGGCACTCGTTCCAAGCCTCAAACACCTCCCCTTCATAGCTAGTGCTAGAAGCTGGCCGAGGATAGGAAAAGAAACCGGCATGCACTGAGAACCGAAGCAGGATAGCATTGCAGAGGGTGAGGCGTGCGAGGCGCGGTTACGGCTATCGCGATCTGCTCTTGAAGGCGAAGCTCAAGCGTCTTGCGGGTGAATTATTTTTTTTCTGCTATAGTTTCGAGAACTGACATAGCTCAGTAGCAAAAGCTTTCCTCGCTAGGCTTACTTAACTGAGCTTCGAACTAAAGCACTTTATTTATTTAGATCTGCGTTGATTTTCCGCTAGACACAACGCTAACTCTTCGCTTACAACGGCACTGATGCCAAAGGCTGTCAAACGAGATCTTTAAGAACCTCGCCTTGAATGCGATACCTAAACAAGGGTAGAGTTGCCGCTAAGTCACAGACTGTGCGTTCTCTGTTTCATGAACATAACCGTTATGTAAGCATCAAGCTTTCATTTTCTTCCTGGCTCGTAAGTGAACGGCCTGCTTCACAAAGCTTCCGAGGGAAGCTTCTAGTTGATATCACCATCTTTCCCTCCATAAAATCAAAACACACACAGCAGAAAATCAGCAAATAATGCAACCTCTACAGCGGATACTTATGCTAGTTCGAAACTCAGTTTTAGTTTATTTCATAAGAACATTGCTTGCGCATGCATTAATGCATCAACACACCTTCATGCCGCTGAACATTTGACGGCCCCGTAAAAAAAACACTCACACAATGATATAGGCACATATCAGCAGCTCAAGGCTGTCCTAAAAAGACTGTTTCTTATAAGCAAAAAAATAACAAAGTGCTGCATCTATTTTTTAGTACAGCGAGAGACAAAAGGGACATTACCTAAACAGCCCGGTTACGTCGCCTCTCCACGTTTGCTAAGTATACTCTAGGTTGTGTAATATAGCTAGCTGCTTGTATTGCGTCGCGCGATTTGCATTGCACATTTGCGTTCTAGTCTGCTCTCCAAATAAAGGTGCGCAAGCTAGAAGCGCAGATGTTGTTGCGTCATAGTCACTATACGTCACGCGCATTGAGCGAGTATGTACGTATTAAGGGCTACTGCATCTCTGCACGTACTCGTACGTGGGTTGTTCTCGTGCGTCACCATAGTGCCGAGAAGTTGGCACGAATATATCTAAGTGTACGTATTTAACGGTTACTTTATCCCACTCTCGATAGGGGCATTACATATTGCAACAACATTCATGCCGCTTAAGTGCTTTATAAAACTTCGCAACAAATATTTGTTCGCGATGTGACTACATCACTAGGACAGAGCCAAAAAGGTAATCCAGAGGCACACATATCAATGCTCCTTACTTTATCATTTGCCTCTGTGCTTCTTTGCATTTGTGCTCACTTGCTTTCGCGCAAATCCTTGAAATGTTCAAGCACACCCAATACGCCCAAATGTCAGTTCATTCTGAAACGTTTCACATTGCCCTATTTAAAGCAAATGAAGCCAGCTGTTTAATGAGCCATAGTTACGTTAGGTTAGTCAAAGCTGAGAAGTATTTTATAAAGCAACAATAAGCCAAGGTAGTGCTCACCAAAGCCTGCATGTAGTTATTATGTGCGTAGCAGGGATGGTGTATACCGAACTATCGATCACTCGCTGTTGCTTAATGAGCAATTATCTCGACCTTTACACATTCCTCTAGAATTGTGCTTACGTCAATATCTACCACAGCTGAGATAAAAATTGCGGCTTTCCAATCACTGTAGTTACTTTACCGCTGAAGTGATCCAAAGTGGCATTTTACAGCACAGGCTGTACTTTGTCATGCAGCGGTGAACTTCGAAAGGCATATTTACAAGGAGCAAACTTTGACGAACGTACAAGTTCCAAACGTTTGTGTCAATCTTTTCAGGGAAACCAGCAAGTGGTTCAGAACAATCGATGCTTCAATGATCCAAAGCCCGATTTCTCGAAATATAGAAAACAGTGTAATCATACCGAAGGTTTGACTTTGATGCTCTAAATAGCGTTGCATTAATAAAAAAAAGATTTTCTAATGCATGTGGCCCCTGAAACTTTATGCCCCCGTTTCATCTATTTCAGTATGTGTTCTAAGGTGGTTGTAAAATAAACTTGATCAAGCAAATTGTATAACAACCGTTGTATTATTCTTGTGTATCCATACAGGAGGCCCATGTATTTATATAGCCTTGTTGCTGAAGTTTGTGAACGCTGTTGGCAAAAGCACTTTCTAAACCATTTGCTTACTGTTAAGTCCGCTTTCATTTCGGTGGTTTTCGCAATTACCACTGGTCGGTAAAACATGAACGTTTTACCTACCAGTAGTGTTTATATGCAAAAGCTGTTTTGGACGACAACACAAACTCCATTTCACAGTATGCTCTTGCCAACCTGATAAAGCTTCACCATTCGTAACTGACTGTAATGAGCTTAGAAAATCTGAAAGAGAAGCCTTCACGCTTACGACGACGTGTTGACTGGACAGGAGTGAAACTGGCAATAACGTTACTGCCTAAAAAATAGGTAAATGGTGATACTGGAGAGAAGAGACGTTGTCAATTCCATAGTGTCGACGCTGAAGTCACCAACTATTATAAACGACGCACAGCTGGCAAACACATGAACGGTTGGACGGGCACATGCACGCATGCACGTAAAGATGGACGGATTGAGGCACAGACACTCGGGCGGGCAGATGAACGGATGGACAGATCGACGGATGGTCACACGGATGGACAGATACACGAACGGTGAGACACGTGGTTGAACGGACAGCGTACAGTCTTTTAATTTATATGCATGCTATATGAGCGCTCCTCGTACGGTATTTGTAACCGTACATGTAGCGCTTATATTTGAGATATGTAACGCATGTGTTTCAGCCTGACGGGAAGCTACAATGACGCAGCTTCCCGTTTTAGGTGCTTCGTTCCTATAAAATAAGTTAATTCATCCATCAAAGAAATGTGTAAAACACGAAGGTAAAACATGCTCTAACAAAACTGGTTTTAATGTTTACCGCACATTGATATAAAAGATCTTCAGCAATGGCCTATTGTTGTTTTAAGGCTATAACATCGGTTAACGTGGATGCATCCCCATTGACGCTATGTCATCCATCTCCATCCCGATGACTCACGTCCATCATTATAGATCCAACATACCCTCGTGGTTATAGTGATAGGCGGCTAGGTGTCTTGGAGTGCGACAGCACTTGACTCCGTCTCTATACAACGTCAGCGATAATTGCCAATCGCTAATATCTCGAGTGTCCTCAGTATCAGAAAACGCCTTCGTCGAGGTGAGCACTGTCTACTGACACCGCTTGAGGTTGCGGTGGCATTTTGTTTTCGCTTCCTTTTATTGTTATGCATAAGTACGATGTGAATGGCCTGATAATTTGTGCGGTAGCTCGGCTCAACGCAATCATCGCTAGCACTGATGTGGCTTCAAACGTACGGGTGAGAATTCCCTTTCTTCTCAGTGGGGTAACCGGCATCATAGGTTTACTTTGTGCTCCAGACTGATCTTGTACTATACGGACATTCTATAAATGAACACTGCAGGAAAATGACGTGGCGAGATGTCTGTCAGGACGTTAACTCTTCCGCAAGGCAGTTGTTTGCATGGTAATTAATATGCGATATGAATTCAGAGTGATAAATAACTGCAAATATATCACCTTACGTGTATCACAACTATTGCTCACTGCTCCAGGAAGATAATTTATGAGGTGGCAAAGAACCGTCTTCAACAAGTCCTACAGTAGAGTGCGACGTAGTTATATAGTTATTTTCTTCCAAGCGATGAAAAAAAACATATTGTTACTGTTGTATTGCAGCTTTGATGTGCGAATAGCAGTAAGAATGTCATAGCAGCCCATCTGGTTGACTAAATTATCAAAAAGTAGTAATGAACACGAACGAACCCCGATGCTGATCCTAAACTCCTCAAGCCCCAGCCTCGCTGGTATAAGCGTCTTCACACTGTGCCCGCCGAAAAGCAATCAAATTTCTCAACGTTTTAAAAACCAATAAAAAATTGAAGGAAATAGGAAGAACAAACAGGCAGGCTTATAAACATGGAAATTATTTATATAGACCAGCACCTCCCTGTAAACAACTGTAATTTCTCCCACGCCTTAGGGTAATAATCTAGCTGCGAAGAATAAACGGTCTTTTCAAAGTCGAGAAACAATTAACCTAAACAACAGTTTCTTAGCAAGAAAAAGATTCTATCCTTACCACTGAACTGAAACTTCGCTCTCAAGCTGACCGTGAATGAAACAAAAACAAACAAAAAATTGAGTAAAAAGTTTTGTTGTGTTCCCGGAAGGTGTCAGTCCTTGATTAGCATGGTAAACAACGAATAAACATGTTTGCGTGTTTTCGCAAGCGAAATACAGTGCATAACTGATGTGGCGTGAACCATTTGCGAGCAGTCACACCCTCCGCCCTCTAAAAGCATCATCAATCCTCAACAGATCCAACATCCTCAGCACCTCTGACAGACTCGTTTTTGTTAGCTGGACGGCAGCACTTGATGCGAAGCGCAGTGCGTCAGAATGAAAAAGCCGACAGCAACTGCTGCCGTACAGACGTGCCATACAGACGTGTAGCTTCGCACAAACCAGTGGGTTGCGAGAAATGAGATGGCGTCACCCGATAAAGGCAATGTGGCGACTCCCATGAAAAAGAAAGGTGTGTATTCTCGGTTAATAAAGTATTGTAAATTTTAACTAAAGTGCCTATAGCGATGGCTAGTCAATTTTCAATTTATATTATGCTGTGTAAGCAAGACCAAGGGACAGGTTTCGATAAGTTACTTTTGGTTGTTAATATGAGTTAGAACAATAAAAAAAGTTACAAAGGAGTTGTGCCAAAGAAGCTTCTACACAATTTGATTATCTTCTAATTTATTATGTCACTTGATCCAACGTGCAACATTTATTGATAAATAGTAGCAAGTTTCGACGATAACTGAACCACAGGAGCTATTTTGTGTTGAAACTCGGGAAAGGAAGACAGGTTGAACAGCTATTCCGGGCGCTAACGAAACGCAAATTTAAACTGCGTGCTTGAAAAAGTTTCACTGACATCTTATCAAATAATCTGCTCAGCGCATTTGCCAGGGTTTTGTCATTTGACGCAATGCTTATTTCGAAATGATATGCGAATAATGAAGAACTTTTCCATAAAGAGCTACCTTAAATCAAAATGCTTAAAAAGAGAAAAATTGTATTAGTTTTTCGCTTTCGTATTTTTCAATTGGACGACATATTATCGTGCTCAGGCGGTATAAAACTGTATGTGTATTGTTATGTGGTCAAAATGAGAAAGGCGAATTTTTCACAAAGACAAACACATCACACTTAACATAAACCACAACACAAAAAAAGTGAAGATGACGCCTAAGATCTTGGCCCAAAACAAAAAAAAATAAGGCATATTTCTTTTTCAATTTTTTCCCAGTATTTATATATTGCCCTGGGCAAGACAAGGCAATCACACGTGCACAATACACGCTCTCTTTTGTTTATACAGTTGAGTGTAAACAAGAGGCTTATGAGTGTCCTCTTCCACACTAGGGGCATCTCACGGACCAGAAACAAGAAATTCGAATGTATATTTTCATTTGCAATATAACAGCATTCCGCCAATGCCAGAAGCTGCAAAACATCACACGGTCCGTAAGGTCGTTTCATAGAAGCCGCAGTGGCATTTACTGCACAGAAAGTATACTTTATCTCGGGGTCGCATAGGTTTTGTGTCCGTAGCCTCACGTCAAGACTCACTGGAGCATGGCGCTTTCAAACTATACGTGATGCACTCCAGACGTAGTCTACACTGCAGTGATGCAGGAGTATGGTCCGCCAGAATTCACGCTTTCCGAAAGCTGTGATAGAATTATTCCGTTTGAGAGAGCCTCTGGCGATGTGCTTACTTACTTGAGCAGTGGTGCTGTGATGGAGGAAAACAACTTGAATGCCTTGGAAAAGACATGTAACATGAGTATGCAAAAACAAAGCAGTTTTGCGATCCGAAGAAACTAGCTCGGGGACTGGTGGCTGCACTTTTCGTCGCATCATGTGTGGTCGTACTGAGTGGCAGAGAAATTAGCGCAGTGACCGTGGTTCCCTCCCCCTGGTTGTCCCATTGACCATTGTCCTTCTTTTCTGATGGCGTTTGGGTTCTAGGTGAGCGCATATGAATTGAGGTTGTTCACCAGGGTCTTCAATTCATTGCCATAACAACAGGCCTCGAGACCCTTCACACCATCTTTTAATTCGCAGACAGTAGTTTTTTCGGGACACGTAAAGTCGGCTTCTTCAAACACACATACCGACTACTGCTGTTGATTTGCTGTACACTTCCGAGCATTTCTTGTAGAAACTTGTTTTTAACGGATTTACAATGATGACATAATGACATTGCTTGCGCAGTTATCAGAACATTTAAGGGCGAAGCTCCTTAAGACCTCACGATGTTCGCCGTCTGCCGTCTGTCCGTAACACCATACACCTTCAACATTAAGCAACAGATGGCGTTGGTGGTAACCGTTTTGCATGTAACCTTCAACTTATAAGCAACAGAGGGCGCTGTGGGTAATTGTAGATGCGATGGCGTTGCTGTCAATGCTACATATATATATATATATATATATATATATATATATATATATATATATATATATATATATATATATATATATATATATATATACATATATATATATATATATATACATATATATATATATATATATATATATATATATATATATATGGGATATAGCACAACGGCAGCGTTGTCAACAAGGATAAATATATTTATTTCCCAACAGTTTCGGGAGGGATCCTCCCTTTATCAGGGGATGAGTTATACTGACATGAATTTCTAAACTTCGTTGCTGCCGCGTCCCTCTCGCCTTGAAACATGTTTGCGAGAGTGAGAGGGAACTAAAAAAGGAAAGAAAACAAAAAATGAAAAAAAGAAAAAGAAAGAAAAGAAAGAAAGTAAACAAGAGGAAGAACCACTGTCAACACTGAGAACGAAACCAACTGTCCGTGTACGTCCACATACGTTTCTTATCACGTGCTGTTCAGTTCTCGACGTGTGTCCGGCCACCTAAGTGTCGCCGCGGTGCCGGGAGGGTCCGTGACGGCGTGCGTAAAGAAATGGTTTCCCCGTAATGGGTCGGTCGGCGTGCGGCGTGCGTAAAGGAAGGGTTTCCCGTTAATGGGTCGGTCGGCTCTTTTTACCTTTAATCTTCGTACGTTTCTCTTCAATTGTCATCAAGTGGTTGGCGAACGAGAAGACTTTGTAGGCGCATGTGGAAAAAAAAAGAAAAAAGGAAGAAAAGAAAAAAAGAAGAAAAAAAACGAAAAACAAAAAACAAGAAAGGACAGTGTACACGTACGAGTCAGTCAGAAAGAAGCATGGTCTTCAGCTATCAATCTTTGTCACCAATTTCCTCCTGGCTTACTTCTCGGAGGCAGTTGAGTTTTCGGGGATCCTCGTTGATGCCGGCTACTAATGTTCGAAATTTGAAAATAAAATATGCCTCACGCTGTTCGCACTCGCGTCTGTTTGAGAAACCGGACTGCAAAAGAGTTACGCTGATATTTTCAAAACTGTGGATTCGCAAACTGTGGTTTGGCAATATGGAATACCCGTTTTAATATTCCATATTCCATATGTATTCCATATTCCATATGTATTCCATATTCCATATTCTCGGGCCTACCGGTACTGAAGAATATGCACCGATATGCGGTAATTTGACAGACACGCGGAACACCTAAAGCATTCCTTATTGAAACAAAATTATCCCGAAGACATAATTGACGATGCCATACTACGTGCTCGCAACGTGAACAGGAATGATACTATTAAGGGACCAAACAGAGTATCTAAAACGACTTCCCAAACGAACCTTGTACTAACTTACTCCTCATCAGCGCCACGAATCAACAACATACTGTCCCGCCATTTCAACATAATCAGGCAAAGCAAACGACAAACTTCTATCTTCGCGAAGCCACCTCACGTGGTATACCGCCGGGATAAAAATCTGAAGGACATTCTTGTCAGAGCAAAAACAACCACCCCCAAATTTCAATCAGGGTACCATCGCTGCGGAAAAGCTCGATGCAAGGTATGCCCACAGATGGTCACAACACGTGAATCCAAAGCGAACTTCTCGGATTTCAAAGTCTGCATAACTGAAAGCCTTAATTGTGACTCCAGTAACGTAATATACATGCTACATTGCAACATCTGCGGCCAAACAGACACGCCATTTCGGCTGCGGTTGAATAATCACCGGTACCACGCCACTTCACTGCCGAAGCTACCTTTATCTAGATATCTGCGCCTGCCAAACCACAGTTTTGAAAATATCAGCGTAACTCTTTTGCAGTCCGGTTTCTCAAACAGACGCAAGCGCGAACAGCGTGAGGCATATTTTATTTTCAAATTTCGAACATTAGTAGCCGGCATCAACGAGGACCCCGGAAAACTCAACTGCCTCCGAGAAGTAAGCTAGGAGGAACCTGGTGACAAAGATTGATAGCTTGAGAACACGCTTTTTTCTGACTAACTCGTACGTGTACACTGTCCTTTTTTGTTTTTTGTTTTCGTTTTTTCATCCTTTTTTCTTTTCTTCCTTTTTCTTTTTTTTCCACATGCACATACAAAGTGTTTTCGTTCGCCTACCACTTGATGACCATTGAAGGGAAACGGACGAAGATTAAAGGTAAAAAGAGCCGACCGACCCATTAACAAGAAACCCTTCCTTTACGCACGCCGCACGCCAACCCACCCATTACGGGGAAACCCTTTCTTTACGCACGCCGTCACGGACCCTCCCGGCACCGCGGCGACAATCTTGGGTGGCCCGACACACGTCGAGAACTGAACAGCACGTGATAAGAAACGTATGTGGACGTACACGGACAGTTGGTTTCGTTCTCAGTTTTGACAGTGGTTCTTCCTCTTGTTTACTTTCTTTCTTTTCTTTCTTTTTCTTTTTTTCATTTTTTGTTTTCTTTCCTTTTTTAGTTCCCTCTCACTCTCGCAAACATGTTTCAAGGCGAGAGGGACGCGGCAGCAACGAAGTTTGGAAATTCATGTCAGTATAACTCATCCCCTTATGAAGGGAGGACCCCTCCCGAAACTGTTGGGAAATAAATATATTTATCCTTGTTTACAACGCTCCCGTTGTGCTATATCCCATACCTGCACGAAGACTAACTGGCCCATTGAATTATGACTCCCACTATATATATTTGTATGTATATATATATATATATATATATATATATATATATATGTGTATATATATGTTGTGAGCGCGACAAGCGAATGACTCTTTATTCTCTTTGTAATCATCATCACCTGTACATCTTCTTCATCTAGGAATATCATCACCAGCGTGATTGAGCTCGAGCCTGGCCGAATAAACCGGTTCCTCACAAGTGGTGGACTGTGCTTTTCGTTCCCTCAAGTCCTCTCGCCCGCTCTCAGCTGGAGCTCCGCTCGGGTCGTCGCATACAACCCCCTGCCATGGCGGCCCAAGAAAACCCTGGCCCATCCAACGTCGCCGTCTTACTGCAGCCACCGCCACCCGCTCCGCCCAACAACACTCGCCTGCGTGATCCACCTGTGTTTTCCGGTCTCCGAGGCGATGATGTCGAAGACTGGATCAAGAACTACGACCTCGTCAGCGATTTGAACAGGTGGGACAATCCACACAAGTTGCGCAGCGTCCCATTTTACTTGTCCGATGTTGCGAAAACTTGGTTCTGGAACCACCACCCGGATCTTCCCGACTGGGACACTTTCGAGCAGCAAATTCGTCAGGTATTTGGTGCCCCTGCAGTTCGCACTGAGGCAGCAAAGAAGAAACTCGCTCAACGCACGCAGCTGCCGGGTGAATCTTACACCTCTTATATTGAGGATGTCCTTGCACTGTGCAAGCGCGTTAACACCGGCATGTCTCAGAACGACCAAAGAAGCCACATTATTATAGGCATTAACACCGTCGCCTTTAACGCCCTCGCCACGCAAAATCCTGCCACCACCCAGGACGTGATAACCATCTGTCAGCGACTTGACGAGCTTCAGTCTCTTCGCCTTTGCTACGATGCCACCGACGTTCGTTTGCCTGCACCCCTCGACTTGCGTGCGCTTATTCGCGACATCGTTCGTGAAGAGCTGCACGGGCGCTGCTCTTCCTGTGCTGCGGAAGTTACTTTACCTCCTGAAAAAGATAGCTTGCGAGACCTGATTAAACAAGAGATCGCCTCCGCATCGCGTGCGACGTGTTCCAACAGTCCCTGCGTGCGCCAGACGCGCACGTACGCCGAAGTTGCCGCGCTCTCTGCCGCACCCACCGTTTCTGTGCCTACAACAGCAGACCATACGCCTGTGGCTTCGTTATCACCGCCAGTGCGTGCACCACCTTACTACGCACCTCAGCGCCCACCTCGACCAATCTGTTACTACTGCGGCTATCGAGGACATATCGCTCGGTTTTGTCGAAGGCGCCAACAAGACGAGCAACGCGGCTACGCTCCCGAAGAACATCGAAGCTTCCGTCCGACCATGAACTACTTACGGCCACCCTCCCGATCGTCCTATTACCGTTCACCGTCACCTACTTACCATACGGACATGCCTGGGAATTCCCGTACGTCTCGCCGCAGGTCGCCTTCGCCAGGTCGCCGTTCAGTGTCGCCTCTGCGGCCCGCCTCCCATTCCACGAACGCCCACGCGGAAAACTCCCAATGCAGTTTTAGGAGGAGAAACTGCATCCCTTGGACAGCTAACAATTCCTCCAGAGCGGCCATCGAATTTGATAGTAGTGTTTGTAGAAGGTGTACGTGTTGAGGCTCTTGTAGACACTGGCGCTGCCGTTTCGATTATTCGTGCTGATTTTTGTTCCCGCCTTCGAAAAGTCACCACACCTTATGGCGGCCCACCTCTACGTGCGGCGACCAACGCTCTCATTCGTCCACTTGCACAGTGTACCGTTCGTGTCTGCATAGAAGGCATTCGTCATCACATTGTTTTCGCGGTATTTCGTGAGTGCACCCACGCTCTCATTCTTGGGTGGGATTTCTTGTCTTCTGCGTCCGCTTTCATATCATGTCATCAGCGCCTCCTGCATCTAAACTGCCACTGACTCTTCTCCGCTTGAACAAGATGGACGCATCCGCCTTGTCACCAAGTCAGATTATGTACTTCGGCCATACATCGAAGAAATTATAAGTGTTAATTGCACCGACATTGTGGATGGCGACGTACTAATTCTCCCTTACGGTCATACCCTACGTAGGGGCATTGTGATCACACCGGGGCTTATTCGCTTCTTCGATGGGTGTACGTACCTAACCGCCATAAATCAAACGCCCGAGTGTGTACTGCTCCCCTGTGGCTCAACAGTATCTTGCGCGGTCGACAGTGAGCCTGTTGCGATTGTTACTCTTCCGAACAACAACCACAACGATGTTCCGAAGTCGCGATCATTGCCATTCATTGCCTCTGCCACACCTGTGTCCGCAACAATAAGCAATGACTTAACACCTGATCAAACTGAAGATTTGCTCGCCCTGTTAAATAGACACCGTTCTCTATTTGACGTGAACTCGCCCGCCCTCAGCATGACTACCTCCGCTACTAACAGCATCCAGACTGACGGCTCTCGTATTGTACGTCGACGTCCATATCGCGTGTCTCAGGCAGAAAGCAAGATCATCGAGGAAAACGTCTCAGACATGTTACGACGCAACATCATACGTCCTTCCTCGAGTCCCTGGTCATCCCCAGTTGTTCTCGTTCAAAAGAAAGATGGGACAGTGCGTTTCTGCGTCGATTACCGTGCGCTAAACAAAATAACGCGCAAGGATGTTTATCCCCTCCCTCGGATCGACGATGCACTGGATTCATTACAGGGCGCAGAGTATTTTTCCAGCCTCGACCTTAGGTCAGGCTACTGGCAGATACCAATGTCGGAGTCTGATAAAGAGAAGACCGCCTTTTCAACGCCAGATGGGTTGTACGAGTTCAATGTGATGCCTTTTGGACTCTGTAATGCGCCCGCCACCTTCGAACGCATGATAGACGGCGTATTGCGTGGTTTGAAATGGAAAACATGTCTGTGCTATCTCGATGACATAGTAGTGTTTTCATCCACGTTCTCGCAGCATCTACAACGTCTTGACGAAGTCCTCACATGCCTTGCAAAAGCCGGTCTACAGCTTAACACCAAGAAATGTACCTTTGCTAGCAAGACAATCAAGGTTCTCGGCCACCTTGTCAGCAAAGAAGGAATTCGGCCCGACCCCGAGAAGCTTGCCGCTGTCCTCGATTTTCCTCGTCCACTACGTCAGAAGGACCTGCGCAGCTTTCTTGGGTTATCTTCTTACTTCCGGCGCTTCATACGTGGTTTCGCGGAACTTGCGTCTCCGCTCCATCAACTCCTCGCAAAGAACGTCCCCTTCATTTGGTCCGAAGACTGCGAAAGCGCTTTCACGGCATTGAAGCAAGCCCTCACGTCGGATCCGGTACTGTGCCACTTCGATTCCACCGCACCCACCATCCTTCACACCGACGCAAGTAGTCATGGTCTTGGTGCGGTACTCTTGCAGCGTGACAAAAACTCACGCGAACGCGTCGTTGCTTACGCAAGTCGTGCTCTTACCGCTCCAGAAAAGAACTACACTATCACCGAGCAGGAGTGCCTTGCTGTTGTTTGGGCAGTGCAAAGATTCCGACCATATCTTCACGGCCGTCATTTTACCGTCGTGACCGACCATAACGCCCTATGCTGGCTTTCATCGCTGAAAAACTTATCGGGTCGCCTTGGTCGCTGGGCGCTTCGCTTACAGGAGTATGATTTCGATGTCGCCTACAGATCTGGGAAGAAGCATCAAGATGCTGATGCTCTATCGCGCTGTCCTTTGCCCAGCGGAAGCAATCACCATCGATACTCCAAAACAGACAGCACCTCTCCAATCGCAGCGCTAAGTTCATCACCTGCCACCCTATCCGTCCTTGTTTCACAACAACGTGTCGACCCATACTGCCGCACCATTGTTGACCGCTTGACCGGCTCTACTACTCCTCCAAACGCCAGACTCCGTCGACAACTTAAACAATTTAAGCTTGTCGGTGATGCTTTATGTCGCTACATTTACCACATCGATGGCAACAAGTGGGTACCCGTCATCCCACGTTCTCTGCAACGTGAAGTTCTGGAAGCCTTTCATGATGATCCAACCGCTGCTCATCTAGGCTACCACAAGACTTACGACAAAATACGAAGTCGTTGTTTTTGGCCTGGCCTCTCTTCAGCCGTCGCTAAGTACGTCGCCTCCTGTGTCCATTGCCAACGGCGAAAACGACCGACAACTGCTCCGGCTGGCTTAATGCAACCTCTTCCTTGTCCCGCCTCACCTTTTGAAGTCGTTGGAATCGACTTGTATGGCCCTCTTCCTATATCATCCAATGGGAATCGCTGGATTGTCACGGCAGTCGACCACCTTACCCGCTACGCAGAAACAGCTTCTATACCATCTGGGACTGCCACTGAGATCGCCGATTTCTTTCTTCGCCACATCTTTTTGCGTCATGGAGCTCCACGCATTCTCCTCAGTGATCGTGGCAAAGTCTTCCTATCTTCCATTGTCGAGCAAGTTTTGCGTGCCTCGAACACTGTTCACAAGACCACTTCTAGCTACCACCCGCAGACCAACGGATTGACTGAACGGTTTCATCGGACCCTATCGGACATGATCGCCATGTACATTCACCCCAACCACACGAACTGGGATGCAATTCTACCCTTCGTGACATTCGCCTATAATACGGCTGCTCAACGCACTACCGGCTTTTCTCCATTTTTTCTCGTCCATGGTCGCTCGCCGAGTTTCGCTCTGGATGTCTCTTTCCTTTCGGCCCCTGCACCCTCGACGGCTCCTTTCTCTGAAGAATTCCTATCTCGTCTCGCACACTGCCGTCACCAGGCCCGTGTTAACACCGGCCTCTCTCAAGACACTCGAAAATCTCGCTACGACTCGTCTCGCCGTGTTGTGAGTTTTTCCCCTGGTGACGAAGTTCTTCTATGGACTCCACTACGCGTCCCCGGCCTATGCGACAAATTCATCAGTCGCTTCATTGGGCCATACACGGTGGTCGAACAGACATCTCCTGTCAATTACCGCGTTTCTCCTCTTAGCGCTAGTCCTGATCATCGTTGCCGAGGAACAGAGATAGTGCACGTATCTCGTTTAAAGCCTTATGCGCGACGCATTTCATAATACTGTCAAGCGACCAGGCTGGCCGCTTTCACCGCGCGGGGGAATTAGTGTGAGCGCGACAAGCGAATGACTCTTTATTCACTTTGTAATCATCATCACCTGTACATCTTCTTCATCTAGGAATATCATCACCAGCGTGATTGAGCTCGAGCCTGGCCGAATAAACCGGTTCCTCACAATATATATATATATATATATATGTATATATATATATATGTATATAGATATATATAAATATATATATATATCTATATATATATATATATATATATATATATATAACCACATTCCATACCACACATTCTACCTTAAGACCTCAGGATGTCCGCCGTCTCCCGTCTGTCCGTAACACCATGTAACCTTCAACTTTAAGCAAGAGAGGGCGTTGGTGGGGACTGTTTTGCATGCAACCTTCTACTTATAAGCAACAGAGGGAACTGTGGTTAATTGTAGATGTGGTGGCGCTGCTGTCAACGCTATATATATATAACCACGTTCGATACCACAAATTCTCTTCTCTCATATGGACGAATACGAACACCAGAGAGCGCGCCGTGCTGAGTATCAGCGTCACCGTCGACGGGAACCTACCACGGAGACAAAAGAGAAAGAAGCGGATGCAAAGCGGCGACAGCGACAACAAAGTTCTACACCACAGACTAGGGCTAAGGAAGCAAAGGCTAAGCGGGAAAAACACCAAGCTGACGCGCAGTTGAGACAACTTGAAGTGGATGCAGGGCGGCAATACTGACTAGAAAATTCTACACCAGAGATGATAGCTAATGAAGCCGTGATTATGAGGACAAAATGTAACCCGGAACTCGAAACCTCATATCTGCTATAAAGAAGAATCACTGCTATATCATAATCGGTCTCAGCACTAACTCTTTGAATAAAAAATATATAAGTATTACAACCACAATCAGTCTTAGTACTATCTCAACTTTAATCACAATAATCACCTCCGAAAGCTTTGCCCCATAATCACCTTGAAGCAGCTTGAAATGCAGTAATTTTTTTTGTCGTAAAGGACCGCTCGGAAAACACTAAACGACGTCGAGCCTGGTGGGTGCACTCTACATGAGCATAAGCGATTTAACTAATCAAAAAATCGTATTTCGTCACCTCCCTTTACGAGCTAACACGCGGGCGCACTTTGAATGGAGAAATAGTCACAATGGTTGTGGCACAACCTATTAGCCTTCTGCCCGCTTTGCCGACATAGCAGCCGCACAGCCCCTCATCTCGCCTTATAAAAAAAACATCTGGTTAACACCAATTGTTCCCACCCCATAGATGAACGGTATTTCGCTTTATGGGAAGCTCTTCGCACAGAGTTCACTAGAAAAGTTGGCTTCCTCCTTTTTCTCACGCACACACGTCTTTACAGAGTTCAATGCTTTGGTATTGCAGATTTTACTAAAACAGCTCTAACCGTTAACTTTTTGTTGTTGTTTTAATTTTACAAAGTGTATACCTGGAGAGCTGCTGCGTGGTTGATATAAGCTGTAGCACAAAGCCCCCCCTCCCCCCCCAAGGCAGATGGAAGAGCCAACATGCGTGTCCTCGTTCAGCTTGCTGGGTACATCAGAGGAGAAGAGAGAAAGTGTGTAACAATTTATTAAACAGCGTATAGATCGGCGTAAGCTTGTGCCATCTAGCCTGCCACCAAAGGTGATGAGGGGGACAAGAAGAGGTGGTCCATATGTACCGCAGCCACTTGGCGCAGTACCCTAAGCAGAACAGTAGGTCACAAAATAAGCAACCAGCGGCTACCCAAATGTAGCAGTCATAGAATTGGCTGGGTTTGCATCAATGCGAAGTCACTCTGCCAGTGGTGCACGGTGAAATTCCCAGCTTTTAGTGGACGCATTCTTCATTGACCCGATTAAGGATAATATTCACGACAAGATGGAAGTTATCTGAGAGTGCAGCAACAGCGCCTCCACTAACACTCTCGCAAGAGCCAGATAATACATCCAGGGCCATGAAAAAAGCACATTTCTAAACTCCCCGCCGGGGCGTCTGCGCAATTAGGCATTTGGTGCGTAGCGACACCACGGACTCGAGCTAACGGGAGAGTTTCGTCTCCCTCCCACGAGTAGCCGTGCATGGCTTTGCCTTGTTCGTGGAAAAGCAGATCCTGGGGGTTAAGCCGACGCTGGGTGATTGGACCTTTAAGGCCCCCTCGGCAGAGGCAACACACTTCTTTGGCCCCGGCTTCACGTAGACGGCACCCCTGGGCTGACCCACCCAGGGGAAATTGGCAGTCGCCTTTTCCTATCTCGCTCCCCTAGAACTTCGTCTTTATCTCTCACTAGCCTGTCCTGTCTACTTCTCTGTTCCATTACTTCCAAATTGGCGACAAGGGTTAACCCTGTGCAAATAGCCTACCTTGGCGTAGGCGCATTGGGTTATGGCAGTGTTGTGCGGCTGACGTCTGCAAGCTTTCAGCACCCGCAAACTTGCAGCATGCCCTTTTTGGGCTCCATGGTGGGTGGCCGCCAACGCTGCTGAACAAAAAATAAGACTGGCATGCATAGAGCATTCGCCCTACTTACTGATCGTACCGGCTTAATGCTGGTACGCACCGATGACATAAATGTTTTCAACTAGCCAACAGAAACATTTTCTCACTTCCACGTCATTCACTGTGAGAAAACTGGAAAACAAGCCAGGACAGTATCTCCTTCGTAGTTGGCAGGTGTCTTACCGAAACTCTCGGGGCTGGATAAAAGGTAACCAAAATGGCTAGCGGAGATCTCCTCTTCAAAATTCGTGACAAAGAACAATTTGAATACCTAGACAGCCTCTCATGTTTCAGTGACGTACCGATCACCATAACACCACACAGATCAATGAACATAACTCGCGGAGTAGTATCTGACGCAGACCTACTTGACCTGACTGAAACTGAACATTTGGAAGAGTGGAAGACCCAAAATTTGACTAATGTACAGAAAACTATCATCAGAAGAGATAACAAGGAAACACCTACAAAACACCTAATACTCACGTTTGCTTCCAGTAAACTGCCGGAGTCCATTCAAACAGGGTACACGAAGACCTCTCTCAGGCCGTACATACCAAAGCCTCATCGTTGTTTCCAATGCAAGAGGTATGGCATGGCTCTAAAAGGCTGCTGTGGTCGCCAGACATGTGCACAATGTGGAGTCCTAGGCCACGTGTCTGAGAACTGCAAACAACCGCCACACATGTGTAAACTGTGAAGGAAACCATGCCGCATATTCACGCTCCTGCACATACTGGAAGAAAGAAAAGAGATAATTACTTTGAAGTTGAAGGAGAACATTTCATTTAGGGAAGCAAGGAAAAGCGTCTCACCAATTTATGGTCCAACATATGCTGATGCAGCGCGTCACGGTGCACCGCACCAGCCCTCGCCACTCCTTCGGCCCGCGCACACCGAGCCAGCGGTTGTGGCACCTGCCCCCAAGGCGGCTGTAGTCCAGACTACACCGCCTACTCCCGAACAGAGACCGGAGACTCCAGGGTCCTCAGGTCTGAAGGCCTCACCTCACCAGGCGAAGCCCAATATTCGAACTTCCAGCTCGCATGTGCAGGCATCCAGCGCCTCTGAAGAAGAAATGGATACATCGGTACCCTTGGTGTCGAAAGAGCGGCGTGGCTCCTTGGAGCGCGCCATGAAAAAAAAACAGATAACAGGGCCTGGTTACGGCCTTGTTAGATGAACTTAAACTCCCCGTCTAAACAGCCACTCACTTTTCGTACACAAAGCACTACTTTACTCTCCCCAAGAACACTCAAATTATGCAATGGAACGTCAGGGGCCTTATCAGAAACCTTGACGACATCCAAGAGCTTTTACGCGAACACTCACCAAAAGTGCTGTGTGTACAACAAACACCTTAATTCAAAACGCACCAACTTTCTTCGTAAATACGTTATTTTCCGAAATGACCGTGATGATGCCATGACATCATCCGGAGATGTTGCCATTATAGTGCATCAAGAGATTGCATGCAAACACTTACAACTCCAAACATTCCTTAAGGCAGTGGCTGTTCGAGCTGTTCTTTTTGATAAACTGATCACTATTTGCACTATTTACATTCCTCCTAGCTATCAGCTGCAAAAACTTGATTTACACTGCTTAATTGATGAAATTCCGGAGCCCTATGCTCTCATTAGAGACTTTAATGCTCATAGCATGCTATGGGGTGACTCTCGTTGCGACGCGCGAGGTTGACTGATTGAACAGTTCCTTCTCTCGTCGAGCGCGTGTCTCCTAAATCGAAAAGAACCAACCTATTATAATCTCGCTAATAATACCTACTCCTCCATAGACCTAAGCATAGTATCGCTGTCTCTTGTGCCTCTACTCTAGTGTAAAGTCGTCAGTCACCTGTACGGAAGTGGCCACTTCCCGTAGTTTTGAGCACAGCTACAGCAACTGAGTGTCCACCATGTTTTTCCAAATGGCTCATAAACACAGCCGACTGGGAACAGTTTTACATTCATCGCTCGTTTAGGTTGGAGTGACATATGTACTTGGAGCATTGATGTTGCTGTCAACTACTTCACAGCGTTTTTGATTGATGCTGCAACAAAATGCATCCCACAAATAAATGGACACCCTGGAAAACGGCGTGTGCCATGGTGGAACTCTGAATGCCGAAACGCACGCAAACAGCAAAAAAAAGAGCATGGAGGTTGCTTCGGAACTGACTGATAGCCGAAAATCTTGGCACTTTCAAGAAAATAAAGTCTCAAGGAAGGAGAACACGTCGGCAGGCCAGAAGAGAAAGCTGGCAGAAGTTTTTGTTAGTGATCAATTCAAAACACACAGAAGGCTAAAGTCTGGGACATGGTTGGTAGAGTAGCAGGAAAACAAGTACACAATTCCACTCGTAAATACACAGGGTGATACCTTGGAAGATAAGGTGAAATTTCTTGGTGCACACTTCGAACGGGTGTCCAGCTCGTCACGCTATACTGACACTTTCCAAAAATACAGAACAAGAATAGAAGAGCAGAAACTCGAGCACAAATCAAATAGATACGAGGCACGTAACCAAGGTTTCAGTTTAGCTGAGCTCCAAACATGTCTAAACTCCTTCAGTACTTCTACCCCAGGTTCTGACCGTGTGGTGTATGAAATGTTAAAAAAAACTACCATTCGAAACACAAAAACCTTATTTTGTTTGTACAATATTATCTGGTTTTCTGGCGCTATCCCTATACATCTTGGAAAGAGGCTATTATTATTCCATTTTTAAAGAGGCAAGGACCCTTCTTCAATTTCGAGCTATAGGCCTATTGCACTTACAAGCTGCTTGTGCAAAGTCTGCGAAAAAATGATAAACTGCCGACTTGTACAATTCCTTCAAACAAACAATTTATGCGACCCATTTCAGTTCGGGTTTGGAGAGAGTAGATCCACCACAGACCACCTTGTTCGTATTGAGGCACATATCAGAGACGCTTTTGTCTATAAATAATATTTTCTTTCTGTGTTTCTCGGTATAGAAAAGGCTTACGATACAACATTGCGCTTTGGATTATTAAGAGACCTGTCCCATCTTGGCGTGCGTGGAAGAATATTTAACATAATCGAAAGTTATTTGTCAAATCGAACATTTCGAGTTTTAGTAGGCAGCATTCTTTCCCAAAGATTTGTCCAAGAAACAGGCGTGCCGCAAAGGAATGTACTTATTTGCACATTTTTATTGTAAAAAGGAATTCTTTACGCTTACCTATCCCTCGAAATATCTTTTACTCCACATATGTCGAAGACGTCCAGTTTGGTTTTAAGTCTTGTAATTTGGCCATGTGTGAGCGGCAGGATCAGCTTAATTTGAACAAAGTCTACAATTGGGCTGAACAAAATGGCTTCTGGCTGAATGCACAAAAGAGCACGTGTGTCTTGTTCTCCTGGAAGAAGGTATTCATCCCGAACCCGATATTCAACTGCAGGGGCAACGCGTTTCTGTTAATACCGAACACAAATTCTTAGGCCTAATCTTGGACACCAAGCTAACTTTCATACCACACATCAAATGTTTAAAAAACAGGTGCATAAAAGCTATGAATGTTCTAAAAGTGTTGTCTCGCACTACGTGGAGAAGCGACAAGAAGTGTTCAATGAATTCGTATAAAAGCCTCCTTCGTACCCGCCAAGACTATGGTGAAATAGTATATCAGTCTGCGACACCTACTGCCCTTAAAATGCTTGATTCTGTTCATCGTCTAGACATCCGTCTCTCTACGGGTGCTTTTCGCGCTAGCCCTGTAGAAAGCCTGTACGTGGAATCCGAACGAAAGGTCGCTCCATCTACAGAGATGTTACACGTCCTTTAATATTATCCTAATGTAAACGCAGACAAGAATCACCCATGACATTTCACAATTAATGACATGTAAAGCCTTGCTGTGTTTGAAAAACGGCCTTCTATGAGACAGCCCTACTCACTCCGTGTGAGGGGCCTAGCGAAGGAAACCGGTGTGCCACTCGAATACCACTTGATGGCTCCCGCAGTAGGCCTGCCAGCGTGGCAGTGGCAGGCAATCGATTGCGACATGTCTTTCTTGGAAGTTACAAAGCATGCACCAATCACACATATCTAGACATACTTCTTTGAACTACAACATAAATACGTATGTCCTGAGTTCTTTACGGATGCTTCAAAGTCTAACACTGCGGTCTCGTACGCAGCCATTGGGCCATCCTTTTCGGAAACCGGCGTTGTGCACTCTGTTACAAGCATTTTTCACCGGCAAAGTTTATGCCAAACTTGCGGTCGTTAAACACAACAAACAAATAAAACTACAGAAGGCAAAAATAAATACAGATTCCCTAAGCGTAGTAAAAGCTCTGGAAAACACCTAAAAAGCACAAAAACCCTGTCCTTGTCTCGCTTTATTCACTCTTACGCACTGTGTACTTATTCAAGCAGCATGTTGTAGTCTGCTGGGTGCCTGGACCCCACAAAATGCAAGGCAACGTTCTGGTGGACCAGCTAGCTGGATCAGCCAACAAAACGGCTAGCACTAGATTGATACCAGTACCTGCACTCGACTTGAAAGCCTTCTAACCGACGAACGCTCAGGGATTATTGGCAGAGCACATGGGACATACACACAGGTAATAAATTGCATATCATCAAGCCGCAACTTGGTCATTGGCCGCCAGTATCAAAATCACGCCACACAGAAGTAATACTCACAAGGTTAAGAACAGGACATACATAACTCTACACATTCACTTATTTTGTCTGGTGGCGATCCACCTTTGTGTGAAAGATGTGGAGAAGCGCTCATCGTACTTTCCATAACCCTACCGACAGCAGATACCCCTTCACCCTGCAATGTTCGCCGGTAGGGAACCACTTTTTACACATAATTCATTGTTAGCGTTTTAAAGAGAGGTTCATACTTTTCATATTATATACCCGGGCATTCCGTAGCATGACCTCTCCCGAGAAGTCTCCGCTGCGGTTGCTACACTCAACAAAGCACTTGCCTCACGGCCCTTGGACGCAAGGATGTGAATGACGGTGGCGCTTGTGCGAATTCCATACATGTCTATCATCGTTTTTATTATCACAAACTTTTGCCATCCATTAACACCACACGCTTTTCACGGCATGGTCATGTTTTTATTACTTCTATATTTTACCCGCCTTAGAGCGAGGAATTTTAATGGCCCATATACAGCCGCTTACCACAATGATTGTCCATATCTCTTGTAACATGAACTGGCACTCTTTGGCCATGAAATGGCTCTTGAGCCACAAAACATCAAACATCATCATCGCATTTGTAAACTATCACCACGGCCGTGATATTACCAGTGCTATGTGCTGGCCATCGCTGTAGCAACATTGAATACGACCCTCTACTAGCGACATTTTGGGGGCAAAGCTCCTTAGGGCGTACGCTAGCCTATCTCCATTGTCGTAGCAACACTATAGTACTCGAAGTGTTCACTAGATGATGCTGCGGCACTCGCTTTCAATCACCAGCCCGTTCGCATGGAAACGACTTGAGAGTCGCGGGAGCTAGCAGTCAGACTGCTCACATAGATGTCGCTACGTTGCTAGCTTTCTTTCATAGCTCGTTCACGCGGTAGCAACTCGAGAGTGGCGGGCGCAAGTTTATGCACAAAGTGCTCAACCGATACCTGGCGTTTATGCGGGGCGTGCCCAACACGGTAAAATACTGGGAAGAACGCCCTAACGAGCTCTTTGCCATGATTCACCAGCTGGAAAAACCGCACGCGTTCCTCCCGCTACCTCTCGTGGACATACACTGAGAAATTCTTCTTGAATCCATGGGAGTAAGATTCATGGTGTACCGATGTACATCGGGTGCTTCGCTCACTCATCATCATTCATTCTACAGATGTTCACTGGTCTTTACTTCAGTCTTTGTTTCAATAACATCGAAATAACAAGAAAATGCATCCACTTGATCATTCGTCTTGTGCTTTTAGGAGCTCATCGTCATCGTTATCATCTGCAAAATAATGACAGCGCCCCCTGCGGGAAAGGTATTTGAATTCAGCCCGTCTTGCTGTGCTCGTTGCGTCCATGTCATACCCGCACACGTAATTGCATCTGCACTCCGATCATTTAATGTGACCTCGCATGTTGACCGTCTATTAGGAGCTAGTCTGTTAGGATACTCGTAACAACTAGTGGTTCTCTCTATTGCGGGAAACTTCTGCAACTTATGACCGTTTATTCTTTTCCATTAGGCCGTTCTTGAAACCCGTTTATTCACACACCCACTTTATTTTCTCGTTTTTTTTTTTGAGGTAACAGCTATCATTTAACGAAGGGGTGTCAAACTCGCATTTGCCACTGTTTCGCAATTTTGTCTCTTAAGGGACGGGACTGAGAAAAAAATAGAAGCAGTGTTTGGGTGGGGGAGGTGAAATTCATAAGACACCTCATGAATATGAAATTTTGAACCTTTCATGTCTGACAACTTCACCAGTATACTCACTAAGAAAATGAAACTAAAAATACTGGATGAAGAAAATCATGTGCGGGCTCCGGGTTTGAGACCTATGTTTATCGCATAGACAGTGAGCATACTTATTGTGGAACTTACACTTTAATTCCACAGAAACTGTATGTGCACACGATTCTGCCTGCGAGGTTAACTTCAAATTTATCAATACATCGTAACTCTTCCTCTTCCCTTTCAAGGACACACTGCGCGTCAATTAGTACAGCTTCCGCCTCGTCATCAGCTAGCCCAGCAGGACTCAGTTGCACCCTGCACTACGTTTTCGATTACACACAACGCCACTGTATCGTCACCCGTGGCCTGATCACTAGCCTTGTCTACAATATCAGGATGCCACGCCGCAGTGGTCTAGGGGCTAAGGTATTCGGCTGCTGACCCGCAGATCGCGGGTTCTAATCCCGGCTGCGCCGGCTGCATTTCCGATGGAGGCGGAATAGTTGTAGGCCCGTGTGATCAGATTTGGGTGCATGTTAAAGAACCCCAGGTGGTCGAAATTTCCGGAGCCCTCCACTACGGTGTCTCACATGAACAAATGGTGGTTTGGGACGTTAAACCCCACATATCAACCAACCAATAGGAAAATTGCTCCGCTGCCTCCAACGATATAATCCTTGTTCGATGCCTCTGCTAGTTGAAGAAATGGTTATGTCTTTATGCTGGGATTCGTCGTCCCGTTAACTTGGCAGCCCATACGTATAGAACCCTTATCGCCATTTACAAATTGGCCTTTCAATGCCTAGCTTTTGACCACTTTTCCAATGTACGACGATATTACAATGGTGAACCATTAATTTCAACAAAGTGTGTAAGTACTGACACTAGGCTACGACTGGTCAGAAACCAAACGTACTAGCCAAGCTAGTAAAACACGCAATACTAAAAGCAATCACGGGCAACCGTCCGCGATAAACTGATCCTTGGTATAACGGGTCGGCTTTATTATATTCTTTATTGTACTTACCGTACTTATCGCTCATGCTTGCGTAAGTTTCATATCTTATACACGGCTTGTAGTGTACCAAAGGCAATAGATGAGAATCGCCGACCACGTTAGACAGTGTTCCAATACACTTAGAAGTGACTTCCGTTCACTGGTAACACATCCAACAGTTTTGCCAGATATTATCAACATCATGCTCACTACGCCGATGTAGCACAGTGCAAAGCAAATCCGTCTTACAGGTACCGCTAATCAAGCCGGTCTCGTGCTTTTTGTTGCCACGTTATACCTGCGAACTTCTCAATCTCACTTGCCCAACTAACTTTTTGTCTGCCCCTAAAATGTTTACTTTCTTTTTAATTCGGTCGGTCATACTTAATGAATGGCCAGTCGTTTTCCTGCTCACGCGCCCCGTTCCCAGCCAATGCCCACTGTTTCTTCTTATTTTAACTATGATAGCCTTAACCCCGGTTTGTTTCCTGACCCACTGTGCTCTCTTTTTGTCTTATAAGGTTACACCTATCATTTGCTTTTCCATTGATTGCTGCTTCGTCCTGAATATAACCCGGGTCCTCTTTGTAAGTATTCAGGTTTTTGCTACGTAGGTAAGTACAGGTAAGGTGCAGCTGTTACATAGCTACCTCTTAAGGGGCAGCGGCAGACTGCCATTCATTATTTGAGAATGCTTGCCGAATGAGGTCCACCCCACCCTTATTCTTCTAGTTATTTCACTTTGATGCTTCAGCTCTATGGTCCCAAGTAGACACATTCCTTCACACTTTCACTGTCTCACCAGTTAACGCAAAAAAGGCTCTGCCGAGACTGCTGCAAGTTATAGTTTGGCCCGTATTAGATTGAGTTCAAAAAGAATAGTTTGTAAGTTATACCCGGATTTACTCTTGAGTGCAATGTCATAGGCGAATCACGGGTTGCAAATGAAAAGCACATCTTAGGCAGCTTCAGCGACATTGAGCGTATCTATCTATCTATCTATCTATCTATCTATCTATCTATCTATCGATTTATCTATCTATCTATTTATCTATCTATCTATCTATCTATCTATCTAGCTATCTATCTATCTATCTATCTATCTATTGACCTACGGCTTTTGGCTCTCCTGGCCTTTGCGATAACGGTATTGATACCAAACTTAGTATGGCGTAACATGGCTGTATGAAAAACATATTTCACTAGTCATCACATGAAAATCATGAAAAGTATGCAATGAATGTCATGATTTAGATTTCATAATACTGGAGTTCTTGCGGTGGTTTCGTTCACATGGCATGTTGCAAAACTGGTATGGTATAGCATGATTTCAAGGCGAACACAAGCGACGAACCCTAACATGAAAATCATGGCATGCGTATCATGTAACAACATGATTACATGCCACCCTCATGATGCGCTCGCAGCCGTTTAGATAGCGTCCCATATACCAAATTTGGTATTACTGTACGTGAATGAATTACCAAGGTATATGACTGGTGCAAACTTAATAATCATAAGATGCGTGACATGAAATAACCTGACTATATGCTACACTCATAATGCGCTGGCAGCCGTTTCGCTTGTTTTACTTATACCAAATTTGGTATTATAGACGTGAATGTATGACGAAGGTATGATATTGGTGCAAACATGGTAAACATGAGATGCGTGTCATGTAAAATCATGACTACAAGCTACGCTCATGATTCACTCGCGGCAGTTTAGCTAGCTGCCCATGTACCAAACTCAATATTATGCAACGCGAACGGACGATATGGGTAAAAGACCATTCAAAACACGATAATGATGACATCCGTGTCATGTAACAACATGACTACATGCCACACTGATGATGCGCTCGCGGCCGATAGCAGGGTTCACATGTGCAAAGTTTGTTATTACGTGACCACAATTGATGACGAAGGTATGCGACTGGTGGAAACATGATAACTATGAGATGCGTGTCACGTGAGCGCATGTCACTACATGCCACAGTGAAGGCGCCAAAACAATTCGACATGACGCGGTGATCGTGCTCGCCGGCGTTCGTTTGGTCGCGTCACGCCGGCGTGGCCACGCCAGGCGCCGGTGTTGCCACGTGCCGCGCTGCGTTGCTTTGACGCATGCGCGCTTTAGCGTGTCGGGCATCCCTTCGTCACGAAAAGAGGGAGACGCAGTGCGGTCTGGGTATCGCATAGACGCCAAATGCAGCATATCGCTTTTCGCGCCGTTTGCCCTCAAGCCGCGCCGACAGACGCTGATCGACCTGGCGTCAGACTATAAAATTTCTCGCGTTTTGCTAAGGTAGCGTCGCTGCGCCCAGCATGCACGCACTTCAACGCCACATTGGAGTATAATGGGCCCTTCATGATGCCTTCGTGGCCGTTTCGCTAACTCCAAATATACAAAATTTGGTGTTACGTGACTTCAATGGATGAAGAAATATATGACGGGTGCAAACATGATACTCCTGACACGCATGTCATGTAAGAACATGACAGCATACCACGCTAATAGCGTGCTCGGGGCCATTTCATTAGCTCCCCACATACTAACTTTGGTATCACGTGACTTGAATAGATGACGAAGGTGAACGACACATCCAAACATGATAATCATGACACAGAAGTCATGTACGGCATCACTTACCTCCACCTTTTATAGTTGTGCTGATTTTAAAATGACATATCAACAGTTCACATTGTGCTTCACACATCAACGATTCTAACTGTACGTAGAATCTGCCTTTTTTTGCTAACTCTTTTCAGCATAAGGCGTTGAAAATCTCCTGTAAACGCACAGTCAATATCATTGGAGACATCGTTTCTCCCTGCTTTACACACTTTTGTATTGGGGTTCTGATGCTTCAGTTATAGAGGACCATGGAGACTGAATGCAAAGTTGATTTCTTTCAGTATGTTTAAGCTTCGTCAATGACCTAGTTTCATAGTGCCAGCATGACTGCTGATATCAAGAAGTTATCAAATGCCGTCCTGTTATTTATAAAGGCTATATAGGTACAGAGTTTGTTGTAGTCTGCACATTTCTTTATCGCCTATTTGATAGTCAGAATATGATAGTTGATTAGCGTGTAAATTTTTATAGAGGTTTTACCAGTAAAGTTCATTACCATTGAAATGAAAGGTCAGGTACGTTTTCATATTTGGGGTAGTTCATTTAAATACGTGTGGCCTGTCTCTAACCCCAAACCGCACAGTTTTATTTGAGGCGCATTGTTTGTGACCTATCAAACCTTCATTATAGACGTTGATGGTTTTTGATGAGCCCTTGTTTTTTTAGCCATCACGCAACAAATTCTCCCACTAACACGTATGGCGCATACCACTCAGAAAAGCTGTTTGTCTGCTAGAGAATTAAGGCCGACGACCTCGTCTTGCCTGTATTAAGTGGATAACTGGAATCAAATGCCATCTGTACCTAACTCTTCACTTGGGCATCGTTGAACACACATACATGCATACATACATACGTGCACACATACATACATACATACATAACATACATACATACATACATACATACATACATACAAACATACATACATACATACATACATACTTTACTGAAGGCTTTACTGAAAGATCAGAGTGACTTCCTAAACGAATGTTGAAGAACGCATCAACCGGTCCGCGGCCCCACTCAGGTCAGTACCCGCAGGGGCGCCTGCGCAAGTAGGCGTATGGTGTGTACGACACCACGGACCCGAGCTAATGGGGGGGTTTTGGCTCCCTCCCACGCCTAGCCGTGCGTGGCTGAGCCATGTCCGGGGAAAAGGGGATCCTCCTGGGGGTTGAGCCGACGCTGAGTGGTTGAACCTTTAAGGCCCCCCGGAAGAGGCAACACACCCCTTTGGCCCCGGCTTCACGTAGACGGCACCCCTGGGCTGACCCACCCAGGGGAAACCAGCAGTAGCCTTTTCCTTGTCTCTGCCTCTCTTCACTTCGTCTTTCCCTCTTGCTTTCAATCTTTCCTGATCTCTCCTCTCTTCGATTCACTTCTGTTTTTTCTGGCGGCAAGGGTTAACCTTGTGTGGCTATCCAAAGCAGGGTAAACCATATTGGGTTATAGTAACTACGTACTGCTGGCGTTGCGCAGACATGCCAACATGCTCTGCCACGTCCCCTCGTTGGACTCCGTGGTGGGTGGTAGGCGCCGTTACCGAAAAATACACATTTTCTCATGGGATCCTCGACCCCCTCTTCAACTGATTGTGCTTCGAAAAGGGTACGCACCGACGCAACTTCACCACTTTGGCCCAAAAACAGAGAAACTTTCCCGAAATACCATGTCCTCCACTGCGAACAATCATCTACAAAAGCTAGAGCATTCTCACCCTTACTTGTGGCCAAGTGCTTGAGAGAGACCATTGGAACCGGTTATAAGGCCACCAAGATGGCAAGTGGAGATCTGCTTCTCGAATTATAAGACAAGGAACAGTACAATAAACTCTCGCACCTCGTAGCCTTTGGTAACAACTCCGTCTCTGTGAGCGCACACCGTACCATGAATACAGTGAAGGGCATGGTAGCGGACGAAGATTTGATGACACTGAGTGAAGAAGAGCTCTTTGATGGATGGAAGGACCAAGATGTAATACATGTCCAGCGCTTCAAAATCAGACGTAACAATGAAATAGCAACAATGCACTTGATACTCACCTTCAACTCAACCACTTTACTTGAGACTCTCGAAACTGGCTATGTAAAACTCCATGTCCGACCCTTCATTCCAAACCCGAGGCGTTGTTTCAAACGCCAGCGATTTGGTCATGCATCCGAGAGCTGCCGAGGACAGCTGATGTGTGCTAAGTGTGGCACAAGCGGCCACAGTGCTGATGAATGTAGTCATGACGAGGTCCTCTGTGCTAACTGCGAAGGTAGTCACCCGCATACTCCAGAGCGTGCCCAGCCTGGAAGAGAGAAAAAGAAATATTAACTATAAAAGTTAAGGAAAATATCACATTCACAGAAGCAAGACAACGGGTCTCGTTATCATTAGCACTGAAAACACTTTTTGCCGAAGTGGTGCAACAAGTGGCGGCAACACAAAGGCCCTTGCAGTTGCCCGGACTGCGCCTAGCGTGCCGAGGCCACAAGTCCTACGGCGGGAGCAGCCAGCCCTGCCCTGCCCACATTCAGCCTGTCCACACCAGTGACCTCTACAAGCTCTGGCAGCAGCCAGGGCAATCACGAGGCCAAGGGGGCTTCATCAACCCCCAGCTCGGTGGGGACAAAGACTTCGTCGATCGAGGCGAAGTCTAAGCGACGCACAGATCGCTCTTTGGAGCGGGCGTCCAGTGCCTCGCAAGAGGCTATGGACACCAGTTCAAGCCAAACGGCGCAGGAAGCGCCGAAAGAGTGGCGAGCTTCTCTCTACCGCCCCAAAAAGGACAGAACGCCGATTACAGGGCCTGACGAAGGCCCTGTAAGATGAGTTAATCTCCGTCTTCTCTGCACACAGCACTTTTTCCTTTTTTTCCACTATGGACAAAATCATACAGTGGAACGTAAGGGGAATACTTAGAAATTTAGATGACGTCCAAGAACTTCTGATTAAGTTTAACGCGAAAGTGCTATGTGTGCCAGAAACGCACTTAACTCCTAAGCACAAGGACTTCCTACGACAATATATTATTTTCCGAAAAGACCGGGAGGATGCTGTCGTACCATCTGGCGGTGTAGCCATTATAGCTGATCGTAGTATAGCATGCCAGCATTTTGAAGCTCTAAACGGCCCTTGAGGCAGTGGCCATTCGAGCTGTACGTTTTAACAAACTCATTACCATAGGTTCTGTATACATACCACCGCCTCAACAGCTACCACAGACGTCATCTAGAATCAGTAATAGATGAACTCCCACAGCCCTTTCTGGTTCTAGGTGATTTTAATACACACAATGTCCTGTGGGGGTGATGCTCACGGTGATGCGCGAGGACGTCTCATTGAGCAGCTCCTTTTCTCTTTAGTTTATGTCTTTTAAATATAAAAGAGCCTACGTATTTTAGCCTTGCAAACAACACGTACTCCTCCATAGATTTTAGCATTTCATCACCGTCCCTTTTACCAGATTTTAAGTGGAACGTTCTTAAAAATTCTTATGGGAGTGACCACTTCCGCAATCATCCGAGTGCGCCGAACAAAGATCAACTACCCCCGCAGGTTCCTCAATGGAAGATTGACTCAGCTGATTGGGAAGGGTATAGAACTCTTACACACATGACATGGACTGAACTGTCTGCCCTGAACATAGATGACGCTGTCACGTATTTTACAGCTTTTATACTAGATGCCGCATATAAATGTATTGCAAAACGAGCGGCATGTCTTCTAAACGGTGAGTCCCATGGTGGAACGACGCATGCAGGAAAGCACGGATCATTCAGAACAAAGCATGGGCGTTGCTTCGCAATTCCCCTACAGCAGAAAACCTGATAAATTTCAAGCGGGTCTAATCGCAGGCAAGGAGAACACTTCGACAAGCTAGACGAGAGAGCTGGACAAAGTTTTTATCGAGTATCAACTTGTACACAGAGGAGGGAAAAGTGTGGAATAAGGTAAAGAAAATTAAGGGCCAACAAACGTACTCCCTTCCACTAGTAAATAGCCTCGGGGAAAGCTTGAGGATCAGGCCAACTTTCTTGACACACATTTCGAACACATATCGAGCTCCTCACACTACTCCGAATCCTTCCAGAATTACAAGGCACGAATAGAAAAACAAACGTTAGAAAGAAAAACCGCACGAAATGACGCATATAATGCACCATTCTGCTTAGCAGAACTGCGAACAGCACTCAGCTGCTGTATTAAATCTACCCCAGGTTCTGACAACGTAATGTACGCAATGCTGAAGGAACTACCCTTCGAAACTAAAGAAACCCTCCTCTCTCTTTATAATCGCATATGGTTTTCAGGTGTGATCCCCTCCTCCTGCAAGGAGGCTGTTATAACTCCAATTTTGAAGCAGGGAAAGGATCCATCTACTGTATCAAGTTACAGACCTATAGCGTTGACAAGCTGCCTCTGCAAACTATTTGAAAAAATGATTAATTGCCGCTTACTCCACTACTTAGAAACAAACAAATTGCTCGACCCATACCAGTGCGGGATTAGAGAGGGCCGATCTACCACCGACCATCTTATACGTATCGAGGCACACATACGTGAAGCTTTTGTTCATAATCAGTTGTTCTTATCTGTGTTCCTTAACTTGGAGAAGGCCTACGATACTACGTGGAGGTTTGGAATATTGAGAGACCTCTCACACATAGGTATACTCGGTAATATGTTCAGTGTCATTGAAAGCTATCTGTCTTATCGTACCTTCCGCGTTAGAGTGAGCAATGTTCTGTCCCGAACATTTGTACAGAAAACCGGAGTGCCACAGGGTGGGGTGCGCAGCTGTACGCTCTTTATTAAAAAAATTAATTCTCTCCGTCTGTACCCCGCGTAATCTTTTATTCAACATATGTCGACGATGTGCAGATAGGTTTTCGATCGTGTTCTTTTGGGGTCTGTGAGCGACAGGTTCAGCTCGCCCTTAACAAGGTATCCAAATGGGCCGATGAAAACGGGTTCAAACTGAACACACAGAAAAGCACCTGTGTCCTTTTTTCTCGAAAAAAGGCTTGCACCCTAATCTTGAACTGGTCGTTAAGGGTGAGCGTCTACCCGTAAACACAAACATAAGTTCCTAGGTATAATTTAGATGCGAAGTTAACCTTTGTACCGCACATAAAACATCTTAAAAATAAATGCTTGAAAACAATTAATATTCTAAAGGTGCTGTCACGAACAACGTGGGGCAGCGACAGAAAGTGCCTCATGAATCTGTGTAGAAGCCTTATACGCTCACGTCTTGAGTATGGGGCAATAGTCTATCACTCTGCCACGCGAAGCGCTCTGAAAATGTTAGACCCTGTTCATCATCAAGGCATCCGCCTGTCCACAGGCGCCTTTAGAACAAGCCCAGTTGAAAGCCTTATGTAGAATCGGACGAGTGGTCACTCCATCTGCAGAGAACATATTCTTCCTTTATATATTTCCTTAAAGTAAATGCGAACAGGGAGCAACCTGCATATTCCACCATCAGCCACCTGTCCAGCTCTCAACGTTTTTACAATCGACCCGCAATGCCACGCCCTTTCTCGCTGCGTGTTAGACACCTAGCTGAAGAAACAGATGTCCCGCTGCTTGGATACCACCTCAGCCCCCCCCCCCCCACTCTGCTGCTCCCGCCATGGCAGTGGCAGGTTATAGACTGTGACACATCTTTCGTAGCTGTCACAAAGCATGCCTCCCCTATACACATTCGTATGTATTTCTTAGAGCTGCAACCTGAATATGACTGTCCAGAATATTATGCTGATGCATCCAAGTCCCATACTGGCATGTCCTATGCAGCGGTCGGCCTATCCTTCTCGGATGCCGGCGTTCTGTCCACCAGCACAAGCATTTTACAGCCGAGGCTTACGCGTTATTCTTAGCCGTTAAACACATCAAATAATTGAATACGCCAAGGGTAGTTATATACACAGACTTCCTGAGTGTCGTAAAAGCGTTGAAAAATCTTAAAAAACACAGAAACCCTATAATTATATCCCTATATTCAATAATCTGCGCGGCCTATACTTCCAAGCAACATATCGTCGTGTGCTGGGTGCCAGGACATCGCGAGATCGAAGGAAATGTGTGGCCGACCAGCTCGCCACTTCAATTAACGGAAGCTCTGCCAACTCTTCAGTTGCTGTCCCTATAATGGACCTAAAACCAAACATACGGAAAAAGTTCAGGGCTTACTGGCAGAAGTTATGGGATCAACAAACTCATAACAAGTTACACTTGATTAAACCATGCTCCGGTAACTGGCCACCCACGTCGAAAACACGCCATACAGAGGTCAGTCTCTGTCGGCTTGGAATAGGACACACACACAGCACGCACACACACCTTTTGTCCGGTGGTGACCCACCTAGCTGTCACAGATGTGGCCGTCCACTTACCGTACTTCACATACTCCTTGAATGCTCTGAGCTAGAGGCTTACAGGAAAAAACATTTTCCACTAGCGTACAAAGAACAATACCCCTTCACCCAGCTATGTTTATTGGTCGCGAACCTCTTTTTAAATATACTGCATTGAATGCATTCTTAAAGGGAGTAAATACTTTCCATGTTATCTACTCAAGTGATTGGAAGCTCGGTTTCTGAAAGGAGGCTGCTGCTGCGGATGCTACATCCAAAGAGAGCACCTGTCTCCCAGCCCTTGGGACCAAGGGCACCGGCGAGGTATCGGTGCTAATATAACACTCCTATTCTATGGTGACATCATAACTTAAGACTCATTCTCACCAGGCATGCTTCACTTCACTTTCATGATTTTAATAAAGATATGTGTTACGCACATTTAGAGCGCAGAGCCTTAGGCCCTTTTACAGCCATTTAACAAAACCATTGCTCTCATCCGATATCACTTCCTGGCGCTCTTTGGCCATAAATGACCCTTGCGTCATTAAACAACATATATCATCATCATCACTCAGGTTGGCCCCGGAAGGTAAAGACCCTTCACGACTGCTCGGGCCCTCTAGCCAGCCAGTAGTCATAGACCCAGGTCCGCAGTCTGTAAGGTACGCCACCACGACCTCTTCTCAGAAAAATCAACTTCCACATTTTGTGCGACACTGCTAGATCATATGATGCAGGGACCTCGTAGCTGAGCAAATATTGTTTATTGTTATTCAACAACAAAGATAAATGCTTATTGTTCCACGCATTTTGCTAATTTTGCCAATATTGGTGCTTAGGTAAGCTTTAGTTATTCTGGCGAAAACTCTGAGTATATGTGATCATGTTAGGGAAAGAAGATAACTATAAAATCACGAATCTCACTACAAGTTGTTTTTGTCTAAACTATTTATTCTGAGCCTTATACACATATAAGCGGAGCGTCAAGAGTAGGTACAAATATGGTGCCTAAAAAGAAGAAGTCCACGTTTGTGTGCATTGGGCGGTGTTCTCTCTTTCGTCATGGCTATCCAACGTCTGAATCAAGCCTCTCTCACAAAGTTGCGAAAAAGATAAACACCGAGCATATATGTATGAAGGAAAAAACGCAGCAAAAATATTCAGCAGATGGCCATCTAGAAAAGAACCATCTTTTTTTCCCCGACTACTGTTTGCCAAGAGCCCAAAAATATAAGAAAAAACTGCTTGGTAAGACAATGTTGCCGCGCTCGTGCCGCAAGGTAATCTATCCCGACTTACCGTATGCAAACATCTCAACTGCGCTTCCTTTATATCTCTTTTTTTTACCGGAGACTTCTTGGAAGCCTCCACTCCCTTACTTTCTTTCGGCAGTCAACCGAAACGAAAACTTGTTTTGTGCTGAGAGGTTCTACGAGTGAGAATAATGTAAGCGAGTAGATTCATGCTATGTATTTAAGCATGTCAACCTTGGTTTATTCATAGGCAGTGCACAGAACTAGATTTCTCTTTACAACGTAGATCTTTGTGGCTAAAAACACTGATGCGATAATCAGTTTAGCGCTTACGTGACATGACAACAGTATGCTATTGTAGCGCGCTGTTGTTGAGGACTCCGGGTAAATCTGCATTACGTTAACGCTCTCGCATTTAAAAACAAATGTTTATTAACGCGGTTCCTTAATTGATATAAACTCTAAATTACCTTGGATGCATTGCGCTCAAGTAAAGTTGGGCTTAACATGACATGATGGCTGTATTGTAGGAGTACATATGTAATGTATAAAAAAATAAGGGAACCCTAAGACTTCGTCCGTAGGGGTTAAACGTGATAGCGATATCCTTGCTTGTTTACTTCCTTGATCATCTCGTGTGGCTCTTACCCACTTAGGAGAACCGGGGAAGAAGCCGGTGGTCAATGTGAGTGAACAATTTAGCTATACGCAGGCTAAAGAGAGATGATTACTTCGTTTCAACAAACGAAATATTTTCGGCACAAAGTGAGAAAGGTGAAACAAGAGAAATAAAAGTAGTTCTTGAATAACTGAGGCATATTCATAATACATAAATTTTCAGTAGGTCAAGTCAATGCTGTGTTATTGTGAAGTACTAAGTTTAGGTTTAATTAGTAAAAATTCAAAACTGACCAATGACTCAGCAAGGCAATCTTCTTGTGTCACATAGGGATTCTCCGAGGGCCCGGCAAAAGTTTCTGTCACTGAATCCTAATAAATCCGCCCCAAAGGACAAAATATCCAGAGTACTAAGTGAACTTTCCAATTTTTTAACATTTTTCATTAGACTTTTTTTTGAAACGGCGTCTTGTAATAATGAATTAGTCTGTATTATCAGGTTTGTTACACCTAAAGCACAGAGGGCATGGTATCAGACCAGACTTGTATATGTAGAAATTAAAGGGTGGTACACGGTAACGTAACATTGTTACGGAGACTTCCAGTTTACGCATGGAATGCTATTTATCATTGCCTTTGAATCGTAGCTCTGAAAATCTGGATTCGGTATTGTAATCTCTGATTTGATCTCAGGAGCGGAAATTTTTCTGAACTTCGCTGCTGTTACATAGGCTGTAAGAGGCATCACTTGCACCATCGGAAGATCAAGGGGTGCTCGCGCAAGTTAGTCGGCCACCTCAAATATGTATACCACAGTGACCTGCTACACATATCAATCACACTCGACGAATGTTTGTTGATATCAATGATGTGAATGTATCTAGTACTGCTGATGCAGTACTAGGCTATCTCATAAATATATATTGTGGTGATTCTATTATGCCATCTTATATATAAGTATACCATGGTGACCGGAAATCATAACACTCGCAGTAGACGAACGTTTGCTGGAATCAATGATGTAAACGTGTCTAGTGGTGCTGATGCCAACGACGATCATAAAAATTAACGCACAGTTAACAAGTCATTCACTATCGCACTGTCCAATAAGTAGCAGGGAGTGTTCGAAGAGCTAGCATAACAGCCGTTATTTTCGCTTCAGATATGAGTGTAAATCTGGGAGGTGTAATGAAAAGAACCAGGATAATGAGAAAGAAATGACACCCACACCTGCTTCCTCGTGTTTCACAGATGCATGCGTTGTAAATACAATATTAGAACCTAATTGAGACAGTTGTTCTTCTAAAGAGCCAACCAAATACACAGAGGGCAAACGTTTAGCATTCGTTAGGAAGATATCATCAAGTTCTATTCGCACATAACCTATTGGTTTTTCTGATGGTATCATCTGAAAGATGTTAACATTTAAATCATCTAGAAGTGTTTTAACAAACAGCACTTCAGGTTTACATACATGGAACCAATGCTCGTTGAAAAAATACCAGCCTTGGCAAAAAATACGAGCTCCTGCTTTCCTAAAGGGGATTCAGAAAATATAAATGTGTTTTAAGTGTTAAAATACGGAACCTGCAAGCAAGATTGGGTATCCGAGATTCTTCATACAGAACAATTACAGCTGTGAATTGTGGCACACATAAGCAACTTCGAAGAGGTTTCCGCTCTAAGAAAATCAATGGGTTTGTTTTGTATGCTGGTCCACCAAAGATTAGCACACATCAGAATTCAAGAATTGGACGAAAATACATGCAGTATATCATAATCAGGGTATCGCTGAAAAGACGGATTGGAGCCGGCTAAGTTTACCTATCATACCAACAGCACGTGTAGCCTTAATTTTAATATATAGGTTATTACGCCAATTCAGTTTTTGGTCGTACCCAGATATTTATAACAATAATTTTGTGCAAGAATCTGTCATAGAAACCGGGTGCGCGTTACAATTGAGGGCGCTGTAGAATCGAGTAAATACGGTATAACAAAAGTCAACAGAGGAGTGAATCTCCTCACCGTAATTGAAACGCCGTTTTTGAAAAACTGCTCACAAGCAAGGCATGATGAACAATGCAGTTGTGCAATTCAGAGAATCAAGTCGTGCGACAGAGATGTAAATTTTCATTCACCTAAACTTACTAATGTTGGAAAATTAATATGCGCAGACCTGCAGTGCCAACAAAGCAAAAGCAATATCAGTCGGTGCTTCGTGTGTGAACACAACAGACGGGTGAAGCTTTTCGAAAACGGGACGCAAACGACTATATGTCTTTTTGTTTGTTTTTTATGCCACACGCACAGAAAGCATCTGTGGCACTCCTAAATAAAAAAAAGGCTCTGCACTAGAAAATTGGTGACTAACCTTCCATAGTTGCTCTCTTATGTGTTGGACTTTCCTGCATTCCACCTGCTTTTGAATTCCC
>NW_023613628.1:0-47858 GCF_013339725.1 Rhipicephalus microplus
TCGATCCACAGTAACTACAGTGACGGCAATGCTCTGTTACATGTCAGATGGGCACAAGCTTCCGCCGTACCTCATATTCAAATGGAAGACGCTCCCGAAAGGAGTTGTTTTTTCAAGTCGTGTGATCGTGCGGGCCAACTAGAAAAATGGGTGCGCGTTGCAATCGATGTCTTGTTTTTCTTTTCTTTTTTTTGTCGTGGAAACCGGGTGCGCGTTACAATTGAGGGCGCGGTAGAATCGAGTAAATACGGTATAACAAAAGTCAACAGAGGAGTGAATCTCCTCACCGTAATTGAAACGCCATTTTTGAAAGACTGCTCACAAGCAAGGCATGATGAACGATGCAGTTGTGCAATTCAGAGAATCAAGTCGTGCGATAGAGATGTAAATTTTCATTCACCTAAATTTACTAATGTTGGAAAATTAATATGCGCAGACCTGCAGTGCCAACCCAACAAAAGCAATATCAGCCGGTGCTTCATGTGTGAACACAACAGACGTGTGAAGCTTTTTGAAAACGGAACGCAAACGACTATATGTCTTTTTGTTTGTTTTTTATGCCACACGCACAGAAAGCATCTGTGGCACTCCTAAATAAAAAAAAGGCTCTGCACTAGAAAATTGGTGACTAACCTTCTATAGTTGCTCTCTTATGAGTTGGACTTTCCTGCATTCCACCTGCTTTTGAATTCCCAGGTGCAACATGGAAAGCAGTGAAGACCATGCTCTAATTAGTACTATGCTTAATTATCTTGCACCACCAAGCTTCCTAATCTCTTCTGCTTATTTAACTTCCTGTTTACCCCTCAGCGCTTGCCTTCCTTTGGAATCCAGTTTGCTACTCACAAAAATTGTGATCATTTATGGCATACTGGGTGCCATGCAGGTGTACATGCAGTAGCTGCCCTCAGAAAGTTTAAAACAGGCTACAAATGCGTTACCAGCAGGCCTGACTGTATTTTCTGATTTTGACTAATATTTTTGTACTTATATGGACATACGTTTTGTTGCATGAGCATGTGGCTGGCCTACACCTCACAGCATTTACCTCATTCCAACCAGCTTATGCGATAAAGAGTACTGTGCGTGTGTCACGTGCAACACTTATTTTGACAGCAGAAACCTTAATAGTGCCCCAGCTTTGACATAGCCAAGTGAGCAATCTGTCTCTTTGCTCCATCGATTTCGCCAACAATCTTACTTGCCTTCACTCACTGTGGATGGCGAGAAGGTATCCGGAGACCTCCACTCACATCGGTTGCACGTGCGTGCTCACACAGTACGACAATGCAGACAGTTCGAGCATCCACGTTCACTGCAGCTATGGATGACAGCTTTCACTTTTCCACACATCACGAAACACATTCTTAGCCCCGTCAAGAAAGACCTCAATACTGTTGCTTCAACATTTAAGCCAAATCAGGCCGGTCTTCATAATAGACCCTCTCCAAAATCCGCAAGAGTGCTTTTCCTTGTTGCACATTTGCGCGAAACTCGAGGCGTCAACTGTTGTGCTTCAGAGCGACAAGAGGTTATAGCTTCAGGTGCTGGGGCTTGTTTATTATGCGTGCTTATATCGAGTCAGCTTAGTCTTCGTTTTAAATGTCATAATAAAAGCAAACTGTGCTTGAACACATGCTGCTTGCAATAAATGACTAGTTGCGACTATTGATTGATATGTGGGGTTGAACGTCCCAAAACCACATGATTATGAAAGACGCCATAGTGGAGAGCTCCGGAAATTTTGACCACCTGGGGTTGTTTAACGCGCATACAAATCTGAGCACACAAGCTTACAACATTTTCGCCTCCATCGGAAATGCAGCCGCCGCAGTCCGGATTTGATCCCGCGACCTGCGGGTCAGCAGCCGAGTACCTTAGCCACTAGAAACTAGTTGCGACTAGTTCGGCTAACCATACTGTAGAAAAGCTTGTTTTACAGTTATGAAAAGCATCTGTTACAATTACAAACAAATTCCGCAGACTTATGATACTCTTACGATAATCTGTTGCAACACAAGATTAATAAAAACATATGTGCCAAAACGGTGTCATGGCCATAACCGAGCTGAGATCATTGTGACGACATACGGTACATCTACCAAAAGCAGTGATACAGAAAAACACGTTCAACCTCTTTTCAAAGGTGGTAGCACACTCAGCTAACATAAAGCTATGTTGAAATCTTCTCTGCACTGAAGTGTATTGCAAAGACTTTGGTTGAAAATAAGATGTGATGCTTGTACCAATCACTGTGTTGAGCACTTGATCGTATCAAGACTGATCCCAAATATACAAAAGTGAGTTGCGTCTATAAACTAGAATCAGCTCATGCAAGATATTATTTGGAAAGGCTTTTGTCTCAGAATGAATGTGCAGAACAGGCTCAGATTGATGATGATGACACCGTGCCTGAAATAGATATTGGATTAAATCGGCAATATTGAACAACACTCACGGACTTTGTGGATAAGGGGGTGCAACGTCTTGATCACCAGTATCCACTGCTGCATGGCACAGAACTGAAGCACTCCTTGAGATGACGCGCAGCTTCGCTTTGTTTAGAATTTCATCTTCGGGTTCAAGGTCGACAAAGTCGTCCAGGTCGGTGTCATACACCTGGATCTGTTTGGGACAGGGAATCGCATTTTTTAAAAAGAACTTTTATGCATTCGAGTATGTAGCAATCCCCAAAGAAAGGCATAGTTAAGCATATTAATCAGTGCATTGTCTATAATAATTTGCAGCATTTTTTCATCCCTACACTGCAAAAACAGTGGCACCATTAGGGATGTGTTTTTTTGTCATTCTGTTGTGCCTCTTGTTTTAACAATCTGCGACTAAGACGTACAGTCTATGAATAGAGCGAACACCATCAGCATTACACCGCATTCGTGACAGGAAAGGCATCAGGACATAGTTTGCACAAACACGCCACACGATTGCTGCTCTGCAGCAGGCCAGCCCAGCAGGTTAAGCTGTTTTGACAGTACCGCCTGCCACGGACCGAAAACAGCCTTCACACTTTCGATGCACCACCGTTGCTGGATCCATACTATCAATCGGTAAAAGAAAGGCATGCATTGAACTCCTTCAGGTGCTAATTGATTCTGCTTAAAGCTTAAGTCACGTTTTCCATTTGCTGCACAGAATTAATTAAATATGTACATTGTTATAACACTCAAAATTTTAGTTTATACTAATTTTCATCGAAGTAAATCAGATATAGACTCTCTTATGTCAGTGAACGTGATCTACAAAAAAAAAAAAATCCCATTCGGTAAACTCCGAAAGAAGCAAATGTTGACGTAACAACACTATACGTCTACATACGAATAATCTAGGCCAGCAAGAACCCATTCATCTATTTTCAGACTCAAAAAACACTTCACAAGTATCATTCAAACATTCACTACTACCAGAAGTGTTTCACTTTGCCGCAACAAATTTATGAAGCCATTAAGTACTGCTCCTTTCTTCAGCCTTTCCCTGCACCCTCTTGGCTTTCACACTGTTCCTGGTCCAATGTCCTGAATGCAACTGCATTAATAATGGCAACCCATTGATAAGTGACAACAGCAAACTGTTGTTTCACGGGCTGGGGCAATATTTCATTTGGGAGCTTGTTTATTACAGTAGATCCCGGGTATATCAGACTCGGATTTATGAAATTATTGGCTATATCGAACAGCTGAGAAATCCCCTTAAAATTTCCCATGCAAAAGCACGAAGCTGGTGTACACATATATTGAACTGCCGTTGAGCAAAACATCCTATATATCGAGCGCTGCGCCGTGCTGAAGCCGAGAAAAGGAAATTTTCTATTTCCTATCAAATATTATTTTTATTTTAGCCACATTCTAAAGCATTCAAATTCTTTGTATGCACGTGTTCTTGTAGCAGTGCTATTTAATTTTATTAATCTGGTTGGCTTTGCAGCCCTTGAGAGTGTACAGGCTTGTTTGATGTATAATGCCTGACCATAGTGTTTCTCAAAGAAGCCAACCTCTTATCCTTTTTATGGCATTATTTTCTTCTGAGTTCGCCGAGATAATGCAGGGGCTCCACTGCATCAACCACATTTTCCGCTTTTATTATCCTGGTAGGATTATTATTGTTATTATCTGCAAATTAAGTCCTTTATCAGCAATGGTGCGTGAACATAAAAACTGATGAAACAAAACGAGATGTCCATTTAGAATGCTGGTGTTGGGCCACCTTTCAAGGTTCCTCCATATAGGGTTTTACCACATGGAATTTTAAGAATCGGCATGCCTTTCATTTTAATTAATTTTTAATTGTTTTCAATCATTTGACTCATCATCAATTAAATATTTTTTACAATAATATAAGAGTAACCACATTACTTTTTCACAGTAACTTGAACTGCAACAGGTTACTCTTGGAAACTGCACCGATACTAGAAAACAATATTCGGTCCTCATGATAGCGATAGTTCACAAACAGTGCCGGTATAAGCACCTTGAACATTGAACTCTGTGCCACCACACAAGCCTTTGGTGGTAGCAGGCGCATTCTTCTGGGCCTTGGTAAATACAGCAGCTAAGCGCTGGTGGAAATGCCTTGAACTATTCTCCAAAAAGACGGAAAGCTTTATTTAGTCTGTCTGAACAGTTTTCCCTTTAAATAACAGTTCTTGTGTTGTTGGATGCCATAAGTCTTGAAGAAGAGATTAAAATCCTGCACATAAGACGAAAAGGAAGAGGATGGGTGCTGTTTTTTTTTTTTCATCCCATGTTTGTGCTGTTAATCACTTCTTTTAAACATGTACAAACTAGCCAACGTCCTGATGCTTGCTGAGTCACTAGTATGAGCACTCGTGCTACAATAACGAGCATATTGCAACTCAGGGATAAAGCCTCAAAGCTTGACAATACGCCAGTGAGGTTTATCATGACAAGCTATGAACAATGCCAGCTTTCTTTTGAATGAAAATCTTTTGCATCGAACTTTTTGTGGTTTACAAGAATATGGGACAACTGTAGATTTATCAGCATCACACCGTTATGGGAAAAATTGAAGGTTTCCAGCAAAATTTAACAAGGCAATTATCTAAATTTAGAGGTTGTTTTGGTGCTATCGACATGCAAGTCAAAGAATAACGTATTTCATTCATTGACACTTGTTTGTTCAGGTAATCACTAACTTTTATTACCTTGTATCAATATCATGACTGAATCAGAGCAATTGTAGCAAGACAGGTTTGTTTTTACTTTTGATCATTGTCTCTACGGTTTATTTCTCAAGTTTTACACTACCAAAGCAGTTATTTTCTTTCTTCTTAATTTGTTACGCCTAAAACCTGGGGTAAACATGGCTGACATATATTTAAAAAATGTAATGCTGAGTGACTGCAGCCACACATTTTCCTTTGCATTTACCCGTGACGCTAGCAAGGCTATCGGTCTTGGCGCTTTCACTTGTCTGATTCCCGAGGAGAAAAATGTGCGCATACAATAATGGCCAGGATGAATTTACTCAAATAATGTAGCCATGCAAGACTAAATGGTCTAATTGCAAAACGGTCTAAAATGTTAACTATCTGCCAACTTTCATTGCTATTTCTCAATTTGCTTTGCTTTTCACTGTCGCACCCCCCAACAAAAGTACTTTTATGAGACCGGCGGATAAGCGAGGGGCACACTAAAAGAACAAAAAAAAAGGGCCAACTCGCAGTCAGATATGGATGTTCTCCGAGAAAGTTCTTACATGTATCGGCGCATTCACTGCTCTAACACTACAATGGGAGAATCCGTGATTTCACTTTTTCCTATCATGCACATATGACATTAAAATATTATAAAAAAGCCTATTGCTGTACAAAACAAACCAAGAAAAGGTGACACACGTCCAAAAGAATGAAAAAAAAAATTTTACTACACGAGCAGCCGTGTTGCGCTTGTGTTCCAAGTTGTTCATCTCTGACCGATAAGGGACCACTGACACTAAAATAAAACCTTTGAGATGTTTGTATTGTTTACTTGTTATGTATACATGGTCACTTCTGGTTGAATATTACAGGCAAATGTTACATCGAAGGCATCCTAATTTGTTTTCTAAATTAAGCGTGCGTGCTCATGCGACTTAACAGCCTCTTGTGACATGACCATTAGTATAATGTAGATGAAGGCCCTGTGTGATGTTTTACAAGAAAAGCGAGTATTACAGACGTTGAATTGCATATGAAGGGCGCACACAAAAGCACAACGGGTGCCTGACGAAGGCGCTTGTTCCTTGTTCCTGTGGGTCTGTTGGCGGGCGGCTCTCAAGGTGGTTTTGGCTAATTAGGCCAGAAATGCCCTCATTTCCTGAGGGGACACGCTCTAATTGGGACATATTGACTCCGTAATTACAAATGCTAACCGAAAACTATTCTTCCTTCGAAGAGCTCTGAAATATTCTAATTCCACGGTGCGTACTCTAGCGTACAGGACTATCATTGGCCCAGTGTTAGAATATGGAGTGATTGTTTGGGACCCCTTCACTAAAGCTAACATAACTAAATTAGAAAACGTGCAGAAGAAGGCAGTCCGCTTTATCTTTAATAGCTTTGAACTCCTACATCGTGCCAATGAGCCTTCAGTTACCGTAGAAATCGTTTAATACGACTACAATTTCTTTACCAAATAATTAAAGGGCATTATAAGCTTGATGTTTCCAATATCATTTCCTTTTCTTCTGGGTACGCCACCCGCCAAAGGCATCATGATACTTACAATAACCCCTTTCCGGTCCCGAAATAACTGCTTCAAATATTCCCTTTTCCCTCGTACAGTAACTCAGTGGAATGGACTAACTAATAACCAAGTGATGGAGCCGTCCTTAAAGTTGTTTGCAGCAAATTTGACCTGATTGTTCACATCATGCCGTTCTATTTTTTGTTTGTTTGTTTGGTTTATGCATTCTTGAGTGCCAACATTGTGAAAATTATATCTGTAACCACCCTGCTAAAATCTCTGTAATAGGGATTGCAGTATGAATAAATAAATAAATAAATAATCAGGCTTAACTCTTACTGAAACACCCACATCGTTTTGTTCTTTGCCCCGTGCAAGGCCTTTATTTGGAAACTGTGCTGTTACCATCAACAAAGCTTGAGTGCACGTTGCCTAGGCATTCTGCCACTTTTTTCTTACCAATTTAGGCACCTCTTTCGAAATGACCCTAAGATTAACGATGCTAGGAGCAAATTGTACAATACTTTAGAGTGCTCACAATTTAATTTTGGTATTACCAGACACAAAGGTAGAAATATCGCCTAACAAACATTTTCGTCAGACCTTGAAATTTTTGATAGGTTACCAACGAGGCTGGTCGACTATTGAGGCACACAACTTGGGAAGTAAACAACATTTTCTCCTCAGCGGCGAATGCACACGAGCTGGCACCAACGCCCGTGCACTTCAGACTTGACCTCATGAATAGCACCCGGCCTTCGGAAAACACTGCCCAGTGCATGAGTGGCACTACTTTTTAAGTCACAGAGGAGGTCATGATCAGACTATAGCCTTCTATAGAAAATGCCATCCGACATACCCCAATTAACCAGCCTTGGAACGCTTATTCATCACATGTATATACGAGTCCGAACGATATGTCTTGTGCTGACACAGCTAGGGGAAGCGTAGCGTCCCCCGTCGTGGCGCGCGGTCGACGCGACACGATCAGCTGAGAGGAAAAAAAAGAAAATTAAGGGGGAGGGGGGCAGCGCATCACCTCCTGCGACTCTATTCAGTTTTCCCCGTCATCCCTAATACTGAGATGCGATATCTTAATCGCACAGCTGCGCACACAGCAAGAGAACGCACCTCGACTTCTGTAATGGACGGTTCATTCCGTTAATTAAAACGGCCTCTTAATTACACGGCAGCGCCGCGCTCGACTTCTGCTAGGCTCGGTTCATTCCGTTAATTAAAAGGGCCAGCGTCGCTCATGCACTCGCAAAATGCACCGCGGATAGCACCAAACTCTTACAAAGAAGCCACAACTACGAAAGAAACATTTTCAGCCAAATTTAGCGGCAGTCTGGCAACAACCACCTTTCCAGTCTGGCAACCACTTATGCAACGCCAAAAGGAACCTTGCCGAAAACTAAACGTGATGTAGAGGTTTAAAGAAGAAACACAAGAAAGTGGCGCTAGGGAGGCCAGTGCGATGGTGAAGGTTCCGGGCGGGTTTTGTTTGCGACATGCAGCATGCGTTTCGCTTTAAGCTGAGGAACTTGTTGAGCTCGCGACTGACCACAAGTGACAGCAGTTGAAACATGCAAATAAGGAAAATCTACCAGCGTGTTCTCGAGATCGACGTCCACGATTGCCGTCACTTTTTGCAGGAACTCGGCGTAGGTTCCCGTTGCCAGCTTCAACTTTCGCCGGCTGCCGTTTTGTAATATGACGAGGCAAAAGACGCCGCTCATTTCGACGAAAGCAAAAACGCGGTGGAAGCACGTGACTCGACAGAACGCAAGATCCGCACGTTCGTACACGAACAAGCAACGCGGGAAAATGCGAGAAAGTACTCAGTGTTGCCAGGTCGGACAAGACGGAACAGCCAAAAGCCGAATACCCTGTTTGTGGCCTAAATGTAGCCAAAAAAGACCAAAAATGGCAACAAAAGTTGTAGCCAAATATAGCCAACCTTATTAGCATTTTTTTTCGATATATATTTGATTGATTAATGTATATGTGGGGTTGAACGTCCCAAAATAACCGTATAAGAGATGCCGTAGTGAAGGGCCCCGGAAATTTCGACCACCTGGGGTTCTTTAACATGCGCCCAAATCTGAGCACACGAGTAACATGGGCCTACAACATTTTCGCCTCCATTGAAAACGCGGGTGGCATTCAAAACGCCGAAAATCAAAAGGCCGAACTATAGGAATGCCGAAGTTTGAAACAGCGGAAAATCAAAACGCCGAAAATATAAAGAGTCGTAAATTTAAAATGCCGAAAAATCAAAATACCGAAGCATCAAAATGCTGAAACATCAAAATGCCGACATCATCCAGCTATAGTGGAAGATAGCCCCGCCACGGTGGTCTAGTGGCTAAGGTACTCGGCTGCTGACCCGCAGGTCGCGGGTTCGAATCCCGGCTGCGGCGGCTGCATTTTCGATGGAGGCGGAAATGTTGTAGGCCCGTGTGCTCAGGTTTGGGTGCACGTTAAAGAACCCCAGGTGGTCGAAATTTCCGGAGCCCTCCACTACGGCGTCTCTCGTAATCATATGGTGGTTTTGGGACATTAAACCCCACATATCATTCAATCATTGGACAGGACTAGACTGAGTGGCATTTGGTATCACGAGCTTGCAGTTTCTCCTCCAAAAGGAAAGTGGAAATGCTGGCCTCCAAGACTGTCTACCGTCACGCAGCGGACAATATCAGAGGCCAAGCGCCACCAGTTTTGACTTGGGCGATCTCCGCTGGAGGCTCTGTGCGGAACGGGAAACGATCCATTCAGTGAACTTGGCAGAATCGAGAAGTTCCCAAATTTAGTCATCACGACTTTTTATTTTCTTGCTTTTTTATTGTCACGAGCATCACAGCATGGAACCCCTAGGGACGCAATGTGGCATTCGGGTCGGTGAGCATCCATCATCACATTTAATGACAATAAACAGCAATTAATAAAAAGCATTTACAAGATAATCAATGCGCACACAAAGTGGCAGGGGCGTAGCCAGAATTTTTTTTTCTGGAGGAGGGCACCTCCTTGATTTAAGGGGGGGGGGGGGGTGGCACTCCTTCGGAATGGCCATTTCTCGCTCTCTATGTCATGGCAAATAAAAATTTCTGGGGGGGGGGGGGGACGAGTCTGGTATGCCACACTCTGGCTACGCCCATGCAAACACCACACCACTACAAAAGACAAAAAAAAAGGTACAACATTATAATTTCAAGTAACAACTGCAATACAGAACATTCTCGTGACAATATCATGATAAAGAAAAGCAAAATTTACGAACCCCGAAAAAAACAAACAGGAGTTTACAAAGCGGCTGGTGAAGACAGGATTAAAATTACCAGGAGAAGTGGGACAGTCGTCAGTTGCTGTAAATAAATAACATAGCGTTGCAGTTTTGATAAAGGATATACGGAATCTAGTCAGTAAATTAAAAAGTATTGATTCATTGTGCGCCCAACTGAAATACAGTGGATATCTTCGAGCGGGTCTTTTGCTAAACACTCCCACAAATAGCAATTATGTGATGTTAGGAGTAAATTCACATGTACCGTACGTCCTCTAAGTGGTGTATAAGGCAGAGTTGACGGTAATCTAGTGTGATAGTCTTTACATGTTTCAGCTACGTCATCATTTCATTATGCATTCATGTCACAGCCATGGTTAGGACGCTGCAAGGCAATTATAAAGCAACAGTGAGGACGATAGAATTTACTAGAAATAATCATATTATAGGGCGTAGTTTCTCCAAGTGGAAACAGTGGACAACTGCTTCTGCGTTTGCAACAATATCTTCGTTTGCCACCATAAAATGCATTTGATTTAGATTTTTTATGGGAATTTTGATAGGGATGCCCCGGCCTTACTGGAAGATGGTGCATATATCTTGTGACGCTTCGTGCAACGACAGTCATTGTATGGTAGTTTGGGCCAGTTGGTTTGACATGACGATAGTTATAGCGCGATAACAGGACGACGACATAGAGACAAGAAGGACACGAGCGCTCGTGTCTTTCTTGTCTTTTTTGTCGTAGTCCTCTTCTCGCGCTATAACTATCGTTAAGCCATGGACACACCTAGCGCTTGCGAAGGTAAATATGATCAAAAAGGCAACTGATTCATAACTGGGTCCCTGCAATACATTTCCACACAAAACAGAAGGCACAATGTTTGTGTGGTGAGAATTTGGTGCTTCCCTGGTTCTTATTTACCCCAATAGATGGCGTCACCTATCTAGCTTGTAAGGGTTCTCGCGTTTATGGTCTCAGTATTCTAGAACCCGTGTTCTGAAACGAGCCTCGCTTTCACTCGACTGAAAAAATTTCGGTTCTCACGAAATAAGAATGCCTATTGCTCATGTGCAGTGAAAATCATTTGCCAAAGATCGCGATTTGCACTCGCACTACAGCTTAATTTGAGTCGGCGGCTGCTGTCTCCGCAAAACGGACATCGCGTGTAGCGATGAACGAAGACGGGTTTGCGAATTGGGGCCACGTGCGTAAAGCCTATAGTATTTTACGTTCTGTAAAAAGTCCACCTTCCCTAAAGGCCAGTGCATGCACATATTTCTTCCTGCATTCGGCAACACAGTAAGCAAAAGAAGCATACAAGTGTCCAAATGCAGTACTTCTAAAATCCAAAGAAAGAGCTTCGAAAGGATGCCCCTTTGCCTTACTGCTATGCAATTGCTTTGAGAAGGACGGAAGTGATTTGAAAGTCTCAATGTCCGAACAACTGTGAAACGGACGATGTGACGCCTTAATTGACAAGTCGTGCAGGTCGAAGAACGTCTTAAAATTCAGCTTCTGCAGCAGGCACCAAAAAGTGTTGCAGATGCACGAAGCAACTCTTGCGGTTCTAGCGAAAAAAAAAACTGAAAGCTCCGCTACACGTATAATGACATGACACAAAGTTAAGAATTGCTGCGACACAGGGGAAAAACTCCGCGCCAAAAGTTTCAATCCAGGATGTCGCCCACCTTCACAAACTGGCGTATGTGCAGCCAGCAGTCGCGATTGAGGTCGACTATCTGCTTCTGACCGTCCTCGCGCCTGTGGCAGCTGACACTGCGCTTGACGACCCCCACGAGGCGCATGAAGTCGTCCAACTCAGAGATGCTCTTCAGACTCCTCTTGATTCGCGACGCTGCCTCGTTTTCGTCGACGGCGGCGAGTTCTTGCACTTTCTCCACGAGTCCTTGGTTGAAGCCAATCAGCTCGGCAGCGGCCCCGCAATACTTGTGCCTCGTTCCCTTTACGAAGTGGGCCGCTCGCGTCGCCAGCGAGTTGTTGCGACGCACAACGTCGTCGATCGCGAACAACTCGGTGGGGCAACTTCCTGAGCAGCTCAAACCGATGCGGAGAAGTGTGTAGTTCCCCGACATGGTCGCGGAGAGCCTGCGCGCCAGCGAGACGGTCGACGCGTCTGTACAGCAGGGGCTGATGGCCACGTCACACAGCGTCCGGCTGGAGTCCAGCATGTTTACGAGAACCTGTGACTCAATCTCGCCGAACAGGAAACCAAAGATTACCAGTTCGCGGATGCTCTTGTTCTTGGCCAGCGCTTGCAACAAAGTCCCATCGAACCACGCGGTCCGGAACGAATCGTTGGGGATGAAAACAAGCCGCAGCTCTCTAAGCGCCGTTGTCTTGGTGATGTATTGCACCATCAAGGACCTCCACATGTCGTTCATCCCCTCCATGTCTATATTCAAACACAACGACTTCACGTGACTGCACATCGGCAACTGGCGCAAGGTGGTGTGCAGTGGCTCGTCGTGAAAATGTGCCCTCCGTTGCAGGGTGATGCAGGACAGCTCTTTGCATTCCGAGAGGGGGGCTGTGGTTTCCTGCCAGAAGCGATGCTTTCCGAGGGAGACGCGCTCCTGCACGCCGGCCTGCCGCACGGCCCGGCATATATCGGCCACATCCTTGTCCTCCAAATACGGGACGTTGACCTTCTTCAAAAAGCTGTTGCACGCGAGCGCAAGGAAGAACAACTTGTAGTCATCCAGTTCCATCCACAACAACATATCCATTGTCAGCTCGCTTAGGGTATTGTTCTCTGTCAGTGCCACCAACCAAAGCGATATCAGGGAGGCCTCTCTCCTGAATGCAAAATAGATGGGTTCCACGATGGAGGGCACCACGATGGAGGCTTCGATATTGATCAAGCTGTTAACCATGTGTAGGCTTCTCAAGGTTCTATTTTGGATCAGCATACTGACGATGAGTTCATTCTGAGAATAATCCAGGTCGAAACCGATTAGGTTCAACACGGAGAGGTGGTTGTTGTGGAATAGCGCCCCGATTGTCGGGCTAAGATCGTGCTCAGTATTGAGCTGAGACGCCATGTTCAAAGTGCGCAACGTCTGGTTCAGTCTCAAATAGCGTGTAAACAATGATTTCGAGCTCTGTACACTCATGTTGATGGACAGTGTCGAGATTGAAGTATTACGCTCAAGTCCCTGAACAAGGATGACCGCGTCTTGTTCCTCCAGAATCTGGTAGATCATGTTGAGCGTCGTCAATGATCGGGTGCTTGACAGGAACTTTGAAAAGTCTCGGATGATCACGCTGTCGAAAGGCATGTCGAAAATTTTCAGCACTTGCAGTTGGTTCAGTTTCGGGAGTGTTGCGACGAAGCTTCGAGACGCGCTCGTTGCCAAGTATTGCGACCACAACTCGAGCTTTCTCAGGCTTGGACTTCGGTGCAAAGCTTCACGTATGGGTTGGTCATGGCCCTTCAGTATGATGTCGTCTAGTTCCACCGAGGCGATGCAGCGGTGATGAGCCAGCAAGTGTTGCAGCAGCTTGGCGGCATCGCTCAGCTGTTCCTCCACTCGATTATATGTCCGCCCGCCAAATCTCACGATAGACAGTTGACCAGGCGAAAGCTCCCGCAGTTGAAGACCCACCATCCAGAAGAATTCATTCCACAGGCGAAGGTTCTCGAAGATGTTGCACAAGCGGCCCTCGGCACTCGTGCACGGTGTCCGGTAGTCTAATTTGGAGCCCGAGAACCAACTGTGCTCCAGTGACATGTCGGCAGACCGTGCGCTCGGCCTTCCTCGTGAACGACTGCAACTCACTAAAACTGCGAAGACTGTGGATCGTAGCTTCCTTCCGACGTGACCGATGAGAATAAGCGATAGGGATAAGGAGGGGGCTGCCAAAAAGCACCGTCCTTAATCGGTGCCCTGTCTCATTGGCTGTTTGTATCTTCTTTTTTCGGCCTCCCATTTCTGCGAAGCTGCCTAATCTTGACCTCCCTCTAAACCCAGCTGTCCCGATGGCATGCAATTGCAGCCGCTCCAATGAGTAGTCACTGAACAATGGACAGTTTGCAGAATAGTCACCGGGCATGAGCGAGGAAGTTCGTTTTCAACAAGATAGCTTCCATGACAGATTAGCTTGGAAACTATTTTTTTTTTTCATTCACCATTGACCCCTACTTTTTCTTTGGTTCGTTTCTCCACTTTTTTTTTTGTTGTTGCTCATGGGGAGCGTACAATGAGGCGATACATTCCTGCAGCAAGCTTTCAAAAGACTTCCGTGTCTTTGGGCACCTTCACTTTTTTAAATATGTAGAAATGTGAGCCTCCTCAGAACTAGAAAATTAGTCTGCAAACCATTCTTCTGGTTGAAAAATATTGCTCCAAGAAAGCCACCTCACACGCGTACCTCCCTCTGTCCCTTGTGTGTATTGCGGTGGGTCATGTGCCCGAGAGACCAAAAAAGAGAAAAAAAAACGTCCCAGACAGGCTACGACAGCATCGGGAAGACGTCAGCATGCTTGACCGACAAAGCAGCCCAGTGGCCCAGCACAGCGAGGTCAAGGTATAGTGTACTGGAATATTCTAGTACACTATAGTCAATGATCCTGGCATCGCCTTTGACAACTCTCGGCGTCATCCACTTGGAGGCCCATTTGCACAGACGTCTTTTCGCGATATATTCAGGCAACACCTGAAAAGGTCAACTGGTCCGCAGGCGTGCTCCCGAGCCTGCATTATTATAGACTAACGCACATATCCGTGAAAAATGCATGACCCCCTGCCCCACCCCTTTCAGCAAAAGGTGTTGCAAACTATGCATCGCCCTGGGGCCACACATTCGCCCCTGAGGAGGGGTCCGAGTATACGACCCCGAACGTCAGAGTTTCACATGTTAAAGTAAATATAAGCTCTGGCATTGATTGAATACCTTGGTTGGTGCCCCTTATCAAAAGTTAAGCCTTCGAAGTGCATTTACTGCGTCTTTTGTGCGTGAAGCACTACGAAGTGTGTATGCAGGCTTTTATTCATAGAGTGCTGTTCTAGCTCCAAGGGTAGTCATATCTCCCCATTCTAACGAAAGTACTCGACACAGCAATAGCTTCTTGGCAAAATTACTCAAGGCAGCGAAAGCTAATACCCTACTAAAAGAATGACCTGGAGGAAATTTCGAGTTGAGTGAGTCACACGTTTGCTCGGAGGAGAACTTTGGGAAACTCGAGGCAGGATAAATTGTTTAATGGCAAGAGTAACTTGTCCTGCAAGCGAGCCACTAGGGCTCTTCGCTTAGAAAATGCTTTTCGTCGCATATGTACACTACCAGACAGTGCGAAAGAATGCTTGAAACCTTTGTGGTGCAGGTGTCCATTCTCGGGGAAAGCGAAGGAACAACGCACGGCAAGTGCGCAAGGCTGTCAATGAGGAAACGGTTTCTGTTCACCACAAACCTTGCAGTAAAACCTACTCGCACTCAGAATTTTTCATTGCACGCTCATTTATAATACAGCACGACATTTCTTGCATGTCTACTGTGGTGTAAAAGACGTTAATGATGCTAATATTATTAAAGATACACGCTTAGATGCCTCGTCAGGCGCGAAGAGCCACCCTCGGGTTGAAATCAGATTACGAATGATATTCTGCTCTTCTTCATAGCTGCTTGCGATTCATAGAGGTGTGCGCCGAGAAGTCGCGCGCTGCTGCCACCAGTATTCGCTGCGCCGCCGCCGCCGACGCCAACTGATCGGCGCGCCGCCGCCGCCTAAACGTTTTCTGGGCGCGTCATTCATCTACGAATAGATTTTTTCTGTAAACCTGGCTTTCTTTGGCAGTTTATTCTGTCACCAGTAAATTATCGGTCCTTTCTGAATGATGCCCTCTTGTAAACGCATCGCAATCGATTCGCCTGCCAGTTGCAGTTAAATAACTGGATCAGAAGAACTTGTTCAGTGCTCTTAATAACGTAGGAAAGTAGTCCTAATTGGACTGAAAATAAACGTTAATTTTAAGCTACTTGCAGGCTCACTGAACTTAAGCGAATGCAGGTCGGTGACAGCGCCAACGGCGCTGTTTGGCGAGGTTAGGATCACCATAAACTTCGTGTGAACTACTGCGCAGAACATGAATGCATGCGGATAAAACAGTAAGTACGCAATGCCTTGTGTTTTCCTCATCTTTGTCGTGCACTCGCCAGACAATCAAACCGAGTAATCTTCGAGTAAATTCGACGAACTAGATCTAGTTGCCGATTTATCACAGCAGTGTTTGAAACAGTACATCACTAACCGGCAGCTTGCTGTGCGACTTGCTTCATAATATTCAGAAGAGGAATCCAACGAAAGACAGCCAAGGAGCTTAATGGATTTTGAAGACAGCTTCTCTGCCACTAGATTTAATTACAGTAATTGTAAAGTCCCTTTATAAAGGCGGACCTGAAGATAGTGTTGACAATTATTGACCTATATCAGTTTTGCCCATCTTATCCCAAATAGGTGGAAAATTCTTATTGCAATGCATGATTTCTTTTCTAGAAAATGTTTTGCTTATTTCAAGTCGCCAGTTTGGTTTTGTCTCAGGTCGTGGTACTATTGATCTACTTGACGAATTTGCTGATGAACTGAATGATGATTTGGAACATAGTACGTTTGCCTGTGCTTTATTTTTGGATATATCCGAAGCATCGACACCGTAAATCATTCTATGCGGCTTGAAGAAATATATTTTCTTGGCTTCAGAGGTTTGTCCTACGACTTTCTTTAAAACTATCTTTCTCACCGCTTCCAGGTTGTTCGAATAGACAATTGGTTGCCTTTCAGCAACAGGCTTTCTTTGAAAGCTGGTGTACCACAGGAATCTATTTCACCTCCTTATTTTTTTAATTTATTCATAAATGATTTTACTTCTGCTGTTCTAAAATGCCTCATATTTCAGTACCCATATGACACTGTCCCTCAACCAAACACGTTTGTTAATATAAAGCATTGTTAATATAAAGCATGTTAATATAAAGCATGTTTATTGCAGAAAGCCGGCCCACACACAACCCAGCAATGCGCGCATAAATAGGCTGTCTGAGTCATTTCATAGTTGCACAGCTAACAGCGCACAGGTGTTACAAACAGCACATTTTCATGAAACACTAGAGTATCGACGCCACCGTGCAATCACTATGTAGCAACGCGAGTTTTTATTTGTAAGGAAAACTGAGGGATGACTTACACATGACGCTTTGGCATGTTTTGTTTTATTTTGAAGGCTTCAAATACTTCTCGTTCAAGCTTATTTTTTATTCCTTTGCAAATGACACTTATTGATTTGAAATCAGGGACGCAAAGCCATTGCAGTGCAGATGCGAGTTTACACCAGTACCTGCAGAGAATATAATGCGGTGTTCACAGTCTATCATTGAAGCTGGTCTGCTCTTTTGACTTTTGTAGACACGGCCTCATGACAACGAAATTTCGAAACTCACGTACGTCTGCGCTGCAAAGGCTGTAGCTGCGCCTATGATTTTAAGTCGGGGTGTCATAAAAACAAGGAATCGAGAAATAGTATTTAACACGACAGTTGCGAAGTCTTTCGAAATAAAAAAAAAAGGCAGCGTTCTGACATATGTGATGCGAACCCTCAGTTTTTAGTCAACGGGCGCACATGGTGTTGATATTTTGGCGTTTTGTGGATTCATCAAATGACTTCATCAACGCAGGACGTGATCTATTTCACTATTCACCAGAGTACAGACTGATCGACCTCCTTTCAGCATGTTGTACGACATCTTCAGAAAGACAATCTGAATCGTGCATAGTGTTTTACCATAGATCATCGTCTTGCGAATAATCTAATAATTGATAAAACTGCCAAATAAAAAAAAGAACCCTCTATATATGACAGATTACGAAACGGCATTAAGCTCTGTAGATTTTATCAGCGGTTCTAGAGGTTGTTGAAGTGTTGTGTCCGCTTGTTCTGGCACAGGAGATTCGCCAAGACGGGGTCGAGGCAGCTTGAAGATACTACAGTTTCTTCGGTAGAAGGAAACTTGACGTTTATTAAGAATAATTGAATACGTGAAGAACATATCGTGAAACCAGACGAAGATGTCTCCACTTAACCCACGCCCGCCCAGGTTGACGTTTTCGACTAGGCATTGCCACCACACTTTACCCATGGCGCCAACGTGTCCCTTTCTTGATGCGAGGACGTGGGTCGGACATAGGTTTCCCACTCGTGCAACGGAGGAACAAAAGGACCGCGGCTCGCCACGCTCAATTATCGGGCTGGCTGTCATCCGCCGTGACACCGCTCTCCTCAAGCAGGGCTTCGTGGCCGAGAACCATTGCAGTAGCTTTCGTGGAACACCTTGCCTCGTCGGGCAGCATAGCGCCCCACTTCCCCTTCTAGTACGCTTCACCCACAGGCCTCCGGCGACCTGTTTCTTGTATTAGGAGGATTAGGAAAGGGGTCACAACTTTCTCCGTGACTCGGCGCTGTTACCAACAATGTGTTCCGTGGACAAGTACATATGTGCGATTCCATAGCTACTCCACTTTAAATTGAAAAAAAAAAAAGGCTGGAAAATTCTTTCTGACACTGGCTATGAAAAAACTGTATTGTAGCTCCTGCACCCCCCCCTTTCTTTTTTGCACCCAATGACTCTTAGCAGAAAGCAGGTGCATTTTTGGGGGGTCACGCATACCTACAACATCACGGAGGGAATCAGGTGGCACTTGGGGAGCCTTTGTTGAAAAGCAGCTGCAGCGTTTGAATCACCCGTTGTAAGACACGAAGGACACGAGCGCTCGTGTCCTCCGTGTCGCTGTTGTCCCTGTGTCGTCGTTTTGTTCTCGAGCTATAACTATCGTAAGGCCACAGGGTTGAGTTGAAAGGAAAAGGAAGTTAAAAAAGAAATACTCGTAAAAGTGCGTTCAGTAGGCTAGCGGTTGTACATGTGCACGTACGATTTTTCATAGCGTGAAAAAAAGTTGCCAGTTCTCGACGCCATGCAATGCCTTGGCGATTTTGTGAGATCATAGAAAAACCGGGAATCAAGGAGCAGGCACTACTGGTCATGTAATAGATTAACCAAACTACTCGCAAATGTTAGGAAAAAAGTTTACATTTTTGAGCTCATGCTTTTATTAGATGTCATACGTATCGCATACAGTTTCCTTGTTGTAGGAGGAAGAAGAAAGGAAGGATAGAGATGTTATATATAGCCATTCTTTGTTTTGTGGTAGTGTGTGCATAGGCCCGGCGGGATGCTCAAGGAACCTGAAATATCGGTCACTTCAGCGGGAGAAAACTCGCCTGCTCGACTGCAGAGTGTGCAGTTGCTCGCCAGTTTTTAACGATACCCAGCAATTGAATAAATGCGTGAGGGAACTGATGGAAGCATATATCAAATGTTACGATATGCGATAGGGAACTGACTGAAGTATATAAAATGCAAAGAAAAAAAAAACATGGTCCTGATCGTGTACCTTCCATCGCGTTATCACTAAAAGACGTTGATCACTTTTTTTGGGAAATGTAATTTAGAATGTATCATGCTCTGCGTTAAATATATTGTTTTTACGGTGCATCGGTACGTGTTGGTTATTAAGTGATTGTATCAGGCGCAGTGTTTTCATTTGTACTAGCTACATCACATGTACCGCATGTATGCCTTGGTTTTCCTTTCGAACCGTGTTGCTCGGTACCACACGCACGCACACAAACACGCACACAGTAGATTGGACCAGCGCACGCTATTATCGCTGAATGGGCTCCTTTTCGTCGTGACACCTGTCGAACAAAATGCATTAAAAGGGCCATGAAACACTGTTTCAAGTTTTTATGGGATGAATTCACTGGAATAGCTTATTGCCTCACGAATTCAACGCCGCAGAAATTCTAAGAATCCGTCCAGAGCGAGTGGAGTTACAAAGGAGTGTCGCATGCTGCCATTGCGTTATCTCTTCTCTCGTCCCGATGAAGGCCTGGAAGCTAAGCAGGGAGGGGTGGCAGGGCAAAAGAAAAAAAAAATTTCTTTCTTAGGGACCTTCGAAGCAAAATTTTTGGTCTGTCTTCTGTACATTTGTCTGTCTGGAACATGCATTAAACGTAATGGAGGATGGCTTAGTTAGTGCATTTTCCTATGCATTGCATCCGATGGAGGCGGAAATGTTGTAGGCCCGTGTGCTCAGGTTTGGATGCACGTTTAAGAACCCCAGGTGGTCGGAATTTCCGGAGCCCTCCACTACGGCGTCTCTCGTAATCATATGGTGGTTTTGGGACGTTAAACCCCACAAATCAATCATTACATATGTACACGGAACACAACCTACTTAGACACACCAAAAATTATAACAAAAAGGTATGTCCTAACGCTGCTGTCCTAACGCCGCACGAGAAACCAACTCAGTGCCACCGGACCAAAATAAGGAACACAAGGCAGACTGCAATGACCTCACGATGCATAAAGGCGGCTGCTCCACGTGAGAAATGTACCAAATGCGACAGCAGAACACAGTCTGCGCAAGGTACCTCCGCTCAATAAGCGGGAAGTCGAAATTCCGTGCGTTTTCAATGTTTGTTTTACTCCGTCGAGGACGTTTGAACAAACGGAGTTACAAACGCCGTAGTCGTAGTATAGAATTCCTCAAATGTGAAGAGACGCAGCCGGCTAATAAAGATGTGTTTAGAAAAAGTGGTTAACGATTGAGAGTACTAGGTATACTCTACTATGGGAGAGTATTAAAGCCGTCCCGTGGGTGGTGATTACACAACCCGACTCGATATGGTGAGTTTAGAAAAAGCGTTTAATGATTTCGAGTACTTCGTTCTCAACTATGGGAGAGCACCGAGCCAGCCGTCCCGCTAAAGCACGCTGTAAGCATAGTGAATGGGTTAGAAAAAAATTGCCCGCAGCTTCCCTCGGGGGAACACTGAGGAGGATGCGGACCATATAATTGGTTAACGGGGTGTTAAAGTGCGACTTACTTGGGTCGATGGCTAAATTGGTTAACGTGGTTGTGAAATGGGGTGTTAAATTGCGACTTACTTGGGTCGATGGCTAAATTGGTTAACGTGGTTGTTGGAGGGGGTGTTAAATGAGTGAACACGTACACACGTATGCGAAACGGCGGCGCTGGTCGAAGGGACGTCGATCATTGTGTTTGTGGATTCGTTGGAATTCATTTCACCGCGACCTTGGACGTCGACGCGCCGTACAAACCAACCGACGAGCGGCAACTGAGCGAGCGAGCGCCGACCTTGAGTATATATACAGCACGACGGCGCATGCACTGTCAGCTGTTGAATGTTCTCGAAGCGCGACGCCACATGCGCGTCCACTGGAGAATCAGGAGAATTGTAGATGTCGAACGCGGTGTGTAGAGGAGGAAGGGTGCACAGATGGTGGAGGAGTGAAGCGCGCGCGGTGTGTAGAGGAGGAAGGGATGCACAGATGGTGGAAGAGTGGGCGACGGCGCAACGGCGCATGCGCGCGCGTCAGCTGTCGAATGTTCGAGAAGCGGTGCGGACGGCGCGGACGGCGCACTACAAGGCGCGAGTATAAGATGCTCCGCATCTAAAAGGGGTAATGATTTAGAGCACAGGGTACTCTACTATGGGAGAGCTTAAAGCCGTCCCGAGCTCTAGAGGACGCCGCGATAGGGTGAATCCACACACCTTACAAGTTTACTACGCTACAAAACTGCTAAAGCGACTACTAGAGTATGTTGATCCCCTACTTTAAAGATGCAAATCTGGCACAAGGGAGCACTTATGTTTCAGGATGAATTACAAAAAATGTGAGCCTACAGCACTGTATTATACTACCTGGTTGCTTGTGCTTGGGGCCATAGCACAAGCGTTTCAGTCGTCCGTACTTATAAAAAACAATTTGCCACATCGATTCATTATAAAAGGGCCACAATAAAGCATTCTATACATCGTCCAAAACAAGATACTGAACCTGTTAACATAGTCTCAGCGCGTTTGAATGTATCACAGTGCTAATATATCAATTGTTAAAAGTTAATAATCGTTTTAGGCATTTCACCTGCCAAAGCCACAGTAATATTGTGAGGCACGCTGTACTGAGGGGCACTGGATTGGTTTCACCATTTGGTTAATCTTGATTCGCCCGTCTTGTTGGTTTGTAGTAGTTGACTAAGTTTGTTGTAATTGGTTTATTGCGGCACGTGTAGCACTTGCTAATTGTTCATTAACTTTTACGTCTCCATTTTGACAACAGCAGAATGACGCTTGCATATCTCGTTTGCGTAATTTAAAACAAACGTTTTTTTTCCTTGATTTATGGACGTCTTTTGCTTCATTTTTTCCTTGTAAAGATGATACGTCATAACGATTCCTCTTAAAATTTACTATAATAGGTACTACTGCCTTAGATTGAATAGTCAACAGCCGGTGAGCGAAAAGGTAGTAACGGGGCAAGAAAGGTAGTAACAGCTGCACTTACTCCCCATTTGATCCCAGTTACCAACTTTGTACTAACGTAGATAATTGAACAGGTAGCGAAAAAAAAAAATAAAGAACGCCGGACCTGCGCGGAAGGCGCAGCACAGTCAGAAGGGCGGCCGTTCTAGCCGACAGCTACAAGAGCGGCCGTTCAGAGCCTTTCAAACACTCATTGCAAGATCACTTTCTGGGTACCCAACGCGGCATTAATAATCATAATGTCTGAATAGTAGGCCGACATTCGCTATGCTATCCTTCGTCACTCTTATGAAAAGCGTGCACGTATCCGCTAAACACTTACATAGAATTGTATACCAATGGTTCATGCAGTGGCTTACAGCGATGATGATGATGATGATGATGATGATGATGATGATGATGAGGAGGAGGAGGAGGAGGAGGAGGAGGAGGAGGAGGATGTTGATGTTGATGATGGATGGATGGATCCAGCTGTGCCCTTTAGATCGGGTGGTCACTCACGCCCCCTAGCCATAAAGTTAGATGCTATAACGTGTTTAAGGATTGAATTTCACTCGCGCCTAGATTGTAGCCACTAATCAGTTACCCTTCTCGTAGTTATTTCTACCCGTTTAAAGTCTATTTTGCCTTCACTGTCCCTAAACCCCCGTGCTTTGAAAAAATCCGCGCCATTATCTTGGAATATAGGGTGGACATCTTCACAGAACATTATAAAATGTTCAGCCGTTTCCTCCTCCTCTCCACACGCACTACTTGCCGTGTCTGTGCCTTCGTATTTTGCTCTGTACGCCTTGCTCCGCAATACTCCCGTTCTGACCTCGAACAGCAGAAAACTACCCCGATATCATATATGTTTTCTTTTGCAATTTCCTGCTTGAAAGTTCGGTAGGTCTACAGTGATGATTTCGTAAGCATTCCCATCGTTTCCATGTGTCCCTCTCTGTTTCCTTCACCTTCTTCTTAACCGATGTTTCCTCTTGGCTTGGCATTCTGCTGTTGTCTAAATACTTGCTTGACAATTTTCGAGTTCGTTTCCTTCATTTAGTATCGACATCCTTCATGTACAAGTAACTGAAAACTTTCCATAGCCCAACGCTCCTCTCCCATTTTTCTCAATCGCTCCTCAAATTCTATCTTGCAGCTAGCTTCCCTGCACTCAAACGATGTCTATTTCATGTCACCCTGTACCCGCTGATTTAGGGTATTCCCGTGTGCTCCCAAAGCAAGTCTACATATGCCACGCTGTTTAATTTTCAATATTTCTTGAACCCCTTATTTCATGCACGAGACCGCATTGCCGAACGTCAAACCCGGGATCATGACACCTTTCCGGATCCATCGCACAAAGTCATACATATTGTAGTTCCACAATGCCCTATTTTTCATTACAGCTGTATTCTTGTTACCCTTAGTCATTAGACTCATTACATATCGTTCGTGTTCCCTTAGGTACTCAGCACCGTTATTTGTCCATACACCCAAATATTTGTATTTATCCACTATTTCTGGCGTGGCTTCCTGTACCGTACGCTCCCTACCTTTGTTATCCTTAAAAATTATGATTGCCGATTTTTCCCTGCTGAACTTCATATTTAACTTATCTCCCTCATTGCCACAGATGTCTATCAATCTCTGCAGATATTCCTTGTTGTAGGCTAATAATACTATACAATCTGCATACATCAATGCTGGTAATGACTGTTCAATGTGTTTTCCTTGCTTGGCAAAAAAGAGGCCGAAGCCAAGTCGACTCCTCTCTAATTAGGCTTCTAGTTTCTGCAGATACAGCATAAATCACAAAGGTGACAAGGGAAATCCTGTTGAAACCCGCGTTGTATTTCTATAGGCTCAGATACTAGAAGTTTAGTTATTCGTTCTTCCACATCTAGTGTATCCAGTATTCCCACAAGTCTTCTTAAATGACACTGTCGTGAGCTCCCTTGATATCTAGAAATGCCAGCCACAGGGGCCTGTGTTCTTTTCTTGCTATTTCAATGCACTGCATCAATGAAAACAGATTGTTCTCCAACCTCCTTCGTTTACGGAACCCATTTTGTAGTTCTCCCAGCACTCCCTCATTTTCCACCCATGTCTGTAGTCTTTCCTTTACTATCTGCATCAGCAGCCTGTGAACTACTGATGTCGCTTTTATAGGACGGCAGTTATTTATATCAGCTTTGTCCCCCTTTCCTTTTTGATCATGCTCATCCTGCTTAGTTTCCACCCATTGGGAGCTTCATCGTCCATTATCGCTTTGCTCGCTGCCTCTGTTAATGTTGCTTAGAGTTTGGTCCTAGTTTTTTTTATAAGCATAATTGGGATGCCACCAGGGCCTGTTGATGAGCTAAGAGGAACCATTTTTTTCTGCCCTTTCCCACTCTCGTTGTCCGAGCGGAGCCACTGCGCTAACTGGTCCATCCTCATCTGGTATACGGTGCATGCAGCGCTTTATTAGTATTTAAATTTTTTTGTCATCATTGTTTTTATATATTCCATTGCCTCATCCACATCTAATCTAACCCCTTGTTCTAGTCTAAACCTCCGTTCCATGCTTGTCTTATTATTCAGAGAATTGAGATGGTTCCAAATCTTTGCAGCTGCCTTTCTATCCTTTTTGTTTACTTCCGCCATCCATTGGGCCCCCTTTTTCCTAATCTTTTCACTGATCAAATCAGACGCTTCCCTTCTGCAGCTCAAAACGTTTCCCATTTTCTTTTGACATCGTCTTCCAGTTCACCCCTCTGTTTAGCATACCTGTGTTCTGAGGAGGCTTCCTAACATCTTACTATGGCTCTCTTAACTTCCTCATCCCATCAGCTCTTGTGTTTGTGTCTCCTTTTCGCGTTTGAATCGACTCAAACAACCGAGTTGAATTTTTGTACGTCCGCTCTGTTTTAGTATCCTCAGTGATCATTTTCTTAATCTCTTTAGTTGCAATTCTATTTGCTTTTCTTATAAATATTACTGTAAGGCTGCTCATAATGCCTTCTTTCCATTTTCATTTCACCTTCAAAATTCAGCTTGATACGTTTGTGATCACTGCCTAAGCTTTTGGACCCATGTTCACCTATGTTCATCACCCTGGTTTCTGCGAAGGTGCGACGCACCCAACTCTCAACTTCCTCAAGGTCATTATTTTGATATAACAGAGTATAAAGGTCGTTCTCTTATAGGGAATCAGCTTATCAGGCCTTGAGTAATTTTGGCCAAGAAGCCATTGCTGTGTCGAGTGCTTCCGTTAGGATGGGGAGATCTGACCACATTTGGAGGAAGAACAGCAATGAACACACGCCTGCATGCACACCTCCGAGAACTTCACACACAAAAGACGCAGTAAATGCATTTTGAGGGCTTAAACTACTGAAAAGGGGCACCAACCATGGTATACAATTAACATCGCTACTTCTTTTTACTTTAAAATGGGAAATTCCGACGTTTCGGATCGTACTCTGACCCTTCCTCAGAGGTGACTGTGCAGCACCGGGTAGCAGAGGGCCCCGCCGCGGTGGTCTAGTGGCTAAGGTACTCGGCTGCTGACCCGCAGGTCGCGGGTTCAATTCCCGGCTGCGGCGGCTGCATTTCCGATGGAGGCGGAAATGTTGTAGGCCCGTGTGCTCAGATTTGGGTGCACGTTAAAGAACCCCAGGTGGTCGAAATTTCCGGAGCCCTCCACTACGGCGTCTCTCATAATCATATGGTGGTTTTGGTTCGTTAAACCCCACAAATCAATCAATCAATCAACCGGGGTGCAGAGGAGTTCATGATGATTTCTGCCAGGGGGGGGGGGTCATGTTTTTTTTTGTCGACGTGTGTTAGCACATTGTAATCATGCCTGCGGACCGGTTCACATTTCGAGGTGTTGCCCCAAAAAGTGGTGTGTGGAAATTGGCCTAAAAAAACACCTGTACGTTGGCTTTGCCGCAGCAACGTTTTTCAACCAGAAGACTCGTTCCCAGACTAGTTTTCTAGTTCTGAGGACGCTCACCCCTCTAAATGTTTAAAACGTGAAGGTGCCCAAAGACAGGGAAGTCTTTTGAGAGCTTACTGCGAAAATGTATCACCTCATGGTACGCTTCCCAAGTGCAACAAAAGAACAGGAGAAACAACCAAAGGAAAAGTATGGGTCAGTGGTGAATGCAAAAAAAAATTGTTTGCTGGCTAGTCTGTCGTCGAAGCTATCTCGTTGAAAACAAACTTGCTCCCTCATGCTTAGTGACTATTCTGCAAACTGTCCATTGTTCACTGACCACTCAATGGGCCGGCGGCAGTTGCATGCCATCGGGACAGCTGGGTTTAAAGGGAGGTCAAGATTAGGCAGCTTCGCAGAAATGGGAGGGTGAGAAAAAAAGATACAAACAGCCAATGAGACATGGCACCAATGAGGGACAGTGCTTTTTGGCAGCCCCCTCCTTATCCATATCGCTTATTCTCATCGGTCACGTCGGAAGGAAGCTACGATCCACAGTCTTCTAAGTTTTAGTGAGTTGCAGTCTTTCACGAGGAAGGCCGAGCGCACGGTCTGCCAACATGTCACTGGAGCACAGTTGGTTCTCGGGCTCCAAAATAGACTACCGGATACCGTGCACGAGTGCCGAGGGCCGCCTGTGCAACATCTTCGAGAACGTTCGCCTGTGGAATGAATTCTTCAGGATGGTGGGTTACCAACTGCGGGAGCTTTCTCCGGGTCGACTGTCTATCGAGGCTGTATATTGGTGCGCCAAACGTTTTGTGTAGCAACAGCGGAGCGATGCCGCCACGCTCCTGCAACACTTGCTGGCGCATCATCGCTGCATCGCCTCGGTGGACCTAGGCGACACCATACTGGAGGGCCATGACCAACCCATACGTGAAGCTTTGCACCGAAGTCCAAGCCTGAGAAAGCTCAAGTTGTGGTCGCGTTACTTGGCAACGAGCGTGTCTCGAAGCTTCGTCGCAACACTCCCGAAACTGAACCAACTGCAAGTGCTGGAAATTTTCGACATGCCTTTCGACAGCGTGATTATCTGAGACTTTTCGAAGTTCCTGTCAAGCACCCGATCATTGACGACGCTCAACATGATCTACCAGATTATGAAGGAACAAGACGCGGCCATCTTCGTTCAGGGACTTGAGCGGAATACAACTATCACGACACTGGCCATCAACGTGAGTGTATACAGAACTCGAAATCATTGTTTACACGCTATTTGAGACTGAACCAGACGTTGCGCACTTTGACATGGGTCTCAGCTCAATACTGAGCACGATCTTAGCCCGACAATCGGGCGCTATTCCACAACAACCTCCTCTCCGTGTTGAACCTATCGGTTTTCGACCTGGATTATTCTCAGAATGAACTCATCGTCAGTATGCTGATCCAAAATAGAACCTTGAGAAGCCTACACATGGTTAACAGCTTGATCAATATCGAAGCCTCCATCGTGGAACCCTCCATCGTGGAACCCATCTATTTTGCATTCAGGAGAGAGGCCTCCCTGATATCGCTTTGGTTGGTGGCACTGACAGAGAACAATACCCTAAGCGAGCTGACAATGGATATGTTGTTGTGGATGGAACTGGATGACTACAAGTTGTTCTTCCTTGCGCTCGCGTGCAACAGCTCTTTGAAGAAGGTCAACGTCCCGTATTTGGAGGACAAGGATGTGGCCGATATATGCCGGGCCGTGCGGCAGGCCGGCGTGCAGGAGCGCGTCTCCCTCGGAAAGCATCGCTTCTGGCAGGAAACCACAGCCCCCCTCTCGGAATGCAAAGAGCTGTCCTGCATCACCCTGCAACGGAAGGCACATTTTCACGACGAGCCACTGAACACCACCTTGCGCCAGTTGCCGATGTGCAGTCACGTGAAGTCGTCGGGTTTGAATATAGACATGGAGGGGATGAACGACATGTGGAGGTCCTTGATGGTGCAATACATCACCAAGACAACGGCGCTTAGAGAGCTGCGGCTTGTTTTCATCCCCAACGATTCGTTCCGGACCGCGTGGTTCGATGGGACTTTGTTGCAAGCGCTGGCCAAGAACAAGAGCATCCGCGAACTGGTAATCTTTGGTTTCCTGTTCGGCGAAATTGAGTCACACGTTCTCGTAAACATGCTGGACTCCAGCCAGACGCTGTGCGACGTGGCCATCAGCCCCTGCTGTACCGACGCGTCGACCGTCTCGCTGGCGCGCAGGCTCTCGGCGACCATGTCGGGGAACTACACGCTTCTCCGCATCGGTTTGAGCTGCTCAGGAAGTTGCCCCAACGAGTTGCTCGCGATCGACGACGTTGTGCGTCGCAACCAACTCGCTGGCGACGCGAGCGGCCCACTTCGTAAAGGGAACGAGGCACAAGTATTGCGGGGCCGCTGCCGAGCTGATTGGCTTCAACCAAGGACTCGTGGAGAAAGTGCAAGAACTCGCCGCCGTCGACGAAAACGAGGCAGAGTCGCGAATCAAGAGGAGTCTGAAAAGCATCTCCGAGTTGGAAGACTTCATGCGCTTCATGGGGGTCGTCAAGCGCAGTGTCAGCTGCCACAGGCGCGAGGACGGTCAGAAGCAGATAGTCGACCTCAATCGCGACTGCTGGCTGCACATACGCCAGTTTGTGAAGGTGGGCGACATCCTGGATTGAAACTTTTGGCACGGATTTTTTCCCCTGTGTCGCAGCAATTTCTGATGTTGTGTCATGTGATGATACGTGTAGCAGAGCTTTCCTTTTTTTTTTTCGCTAGAATCGCACAAGTTGCTCCGTGTATGTGCAACATTCTTGATGACTGTAGTAAAAGCTTGAGTTTTACCATATGTGTCCACCTGCATGGTCGGCTCCTCAATTAAGGCGTCACATTGTTTATTTCACAGTTATTTGGACACTGACACTCTCAAATCACATTCTTCCTCCTCGTGGCGATTGCATATATCAGTAACTCAAATGAGCTTCCTATCGAAGCTCTTTCTTTGGACAGTCGATGTCCTTGTCGGGACAGAGCCCGATTTGCCCAGAGCACCATTTATATAGCTATTTAAAGGGTGCGCTATTCTCCCATTTGTCTGCCCACTGAGCCGCCTGCGGTTGCACCGTAGTTTCAAGGCGTGCTTATAAGCGAGCTTTTGATTTTTATTTTTTTTACTATAGTGACTTGTAGAGCTTAGCAGCCACTTGTAACGTTTTGGCCCATGTTTACTTTCCAAACACGCATAGATACTTAATGATGATGATCCCAATGACCAATGGCACATTTCTAGATCTATTTAAATAGTTCCTTGCTATAGTTTGAAACTTCTTCGACGCTGGGAAAATTCATTAAAAATGTGCTATTTTCGGTCTCCATCGAGTATAGCTCCGCTTTGGGCGGATCATTTTGTGATGATTATCTGCTTGTTTATCTCGGCAGCATTCGGCAGCTCTGTTGTCCGCGATAAGAAAAAGGTACTGGCGCATTCTTCGGAGGTCATCATGTCACCGTCGTTCATTTCAGATCCTTATTCGTAATGGCTTCACCGCAAAAACGCGTGTAAGTGTAAATCATCGATCCATAGAACGCCGCAGCTGTCCGAAAGAGCGTCGTCAAATCAGTAGAGAGTTTTAGTGCTGCGTACGCTGCGTACGTGGCGGCGTTGCGTACGTAAGGACGCCACGTTCTGCGTAGTGCGCATGCGCAGACCGCAACGCGCACGTATCGCGTTACGTACGCAGCCGCTACATACGCACGCATGAGATGCGTGCGTGCGTACGTATGAGCTGATCGCGCCGCTCTCGAACAAGTTCGCGACAGCGCGAGACTTCGTTTTGCAAAATGGCGGCATCGAAGGAAACACCGACTGCACCTTTTCTTCCTCCGTGCACCGACTGGCTCTGTGGCTTAAATATGGCCATAATCTGGCTATAAATACTTGGATTGGCTCACATTGGCTGTTAACAACACGTGCTTCTATTTCGATCTACCAGATGGCGCAATACGCTTCACGCTTCACGCTCGTTACGTACGCGGGTACTACGGCGTACTAAAAGCCGATTAGTGGCAAACGACGCCACGTAACGCAAGGCGCTTGCGTAATGCGTACGTAGCACCATTCCGCAGTACTAAAACTCTCTAACGACTTCACGGGGTGTGTTTAACATTTCGGTTATCATAAAACCGGTACAGATTTAGGACGAGTCGGCGCATTTCGTGCGTTTGTGGGATTGTGAGGATGGCACTTATTCAAAGAAAACTCGAATTATTCTGATTATGCACGGGAGGGGGGGCGGGGGGGGGGTATCGCAGTACCATTCTCTCAAAGGTCGATGTATGCCACCCACCCCTCTCTCCCTCTATGTGCACAAACACGGTGGAGGCGTGCTCGTTGTTATTGTCATTGTCTTTCACACTTTTTTTTACAGTCACGAACTGTCAATCAACCTGAATAATCACCCCTTGTGATAGTTACAGGAAATATTCTTGTACCAGGCTAGCGCGACGTGACGTAGCTCGAAGAGGTGTACTGTTTTCTTTGAGCCAAAACTACATCGTGCAAAACCCTGCAGGTCATCAGGAGGATCGAGAATTTGCGAATGCAGACAGAAGCTGATTTATTTGCTCTTTCTTTTATTATGGACAGTATGAAATAACAGGCAATTTGTTGTGGTGTCATTTTATAATGCCCGTGCAGCAGAAAATATGACAGTCAGAAATGCTCAAATCAGAAAGACACAATAAAAGTATACAAGAAAATATTTGCAACTATATACATACAATTAAACCGCGCATAAATATAAGATTCCTTCCAGATGCACAGGAAAAAAGTTAGAAAGCATATCGCTTCATAGCAACAGTCAACACTGTGTAAAATACGTCATTGTCCAAGTTGCAAAATATTCAATTCCAGGAAGCAGACCTTCAAGAAGCCGTTGTTGAAAACAACATTTAATGTACGATAATAAGTGTGACAGTCGCTAGATACACTGAAGAATTGAAAATGACATTGCAGTTTAGGTTACATTGTAAAATATGTAAACAAAAACAATATTGCCTATCTTTGTACGCTGAACTATAAGATAGACCACACACCCTCGAGAAGGACTTCTGCGGAACAGTTCTCACTAATCATGAGAGTATTGTGTAAGGAGAAAGATTCAAACTGCTGTGTCCACTGTGTGGTTTGTAAGACGCAGGTGACAGTCTTAAATGTCGGTTGCCGTATTATCAAGGATATTTTGACAGCTGGAATAAAATGCGAAATCCACAGACACACTCACGACGTTGCAAGAAAATTACCAAGCGACAATTAGTCTAGAAACTAGCGAATAATTAGTAGTGGACAATTTTTCCTGAGGTCGTAACAATCGAAAGTTTCTGGGATTCTAGATTCATTGCCGACTGCACAGTTCTGGAGTCAGTGGCGTACTCGTAGACATTGGAATTACACAAGCCACCGTCACACATAACCAATCTGGCGACACAGTTAATCCAATTGATTAAATTTTATATTCATTAATGATGATTGAGCAGAACAAGGTGTGCCACCCTAACTTGCAAAACATTTCGCGTGCAGTACTTTAATTATGGCCAACAAAAAGCTTCGAAAGCGACACCAGTCTGCCTCTCAGTAACCCATTTCTAAAACACGCCATTGATGGCTACAACACTATACCCCTCGTTGAGACAAGCAAAAATATTTAGAAAGAAAGTTATTGCAACCACTTGCGTGTACTGGCATGGTTCGCAAACAGCAGCGCCATTTCCGGGAGTCGTGTAGAATAGCATCATTACAGAAATCACTTGTAACAGTCGACATACATCTAGTCAGCATCATTACGATATTTCTAGGCAACGATATTTCCTCTGATAACGTTCATTGACCGGATGAAAAAGCAACTCCGAAAATAAGAAAGGAAATCCGAACACGGTTTATAGTTTATATGAAGAAAAAAAAATACCCATCGCACGTTTTGCAAAGGACACCTTATAATACAAAGTGTACAAATAATAGTATGATCTCTACTAGAGTAGCAATGACTTAACTACGGGAACACTGATGCCTGAGTAAACATTCGTGCGAAAGTCGACGATTTGATGCATGTAGTAAATCTTGGTGTATCACTGTATACATGTTAGCTCACGTGGCAAACATGCCAGCACGTGTAAGTATGTATCCACTAACACATCCCGCACACAATTCAAATATCCATACAAAGCACATCAAAGATTCGCCATATCCGGCCACACGGTGGCTCGGGTCAGAGGCTGGAAACTTATTCAAAGCATTTGGGCACAAAAGCGCATGATTAGGTTTCTTTTTTTATTCGCAGTGCATATGAGAATTTCTTTTCAAACCTCTGCTCCTGCAGTACTGTTATGAAACAGTGTTACACTTATATATGCACAAACCAGTGAAAGATATTGCGCACACAGGCTTGCCGTACATAGATACGGTAATAGTCTGTGCCGTCGTGGTTGACACCCGCTTTTTCGGCTGCGGAATTACGTTGATCTTTTCGTCATGTTACGCCGTACACGATGAGACTGTCGGTCGTGACTTAGAACATTTAAAAAGATTATCTCCAGGCCACGGTTGCACAATATGACTGCATAATTCAACCGGCGCCCTTTATATGCCGGCTTTCGAGAACTGCAGACTGCAGTGCCCGCACGCAGCCAGGAACACATCGCAATTACCTGCGGTACACATTGAACAAAACACCCTCGCCTTAAAGTGAACCCGAAATGTCGGCCACCTTTCAAATAGCCTCGTAAGTGCAACCAGCAGTAGAGTTGAGGTCTGCCAGCTGCTTCCGACCAGTCGTCGCGTCTGTGGCACGTCACGGTGCTCTTGACGACTCCTGCCACGGACATGAAGTCGTCCAGCTCCATGAAGCTCTTCACGCTGCCCTCGATCTTTGAAGCGGCTTCGTTTCGTCGATGGACGCGAGTTGCTGCACCTTAGTCACAGTACGGGATGGAAGTGCACCAACTCGGCAGCCGCCGCACAGTGTCGGTCCCTCCATCCTTCCACGAAGTGTGCCGCGTCGCATCACTAGCGTGTTGTTCCGACGTACCGTGTCCGCGATGGCGAACAGTTCTCGGCAGAGTTCATCGTACTGAGCACGTTCACGCTGAGAAGCGTGTAGTTTGTGGACACCTCCTGCGCCAGCTTCTCGACGAACCAGGTGGTCGATTGGTGGTACAAGGCTTGTACGTGAGAGTCCCAAGCGTCCGGCTTGAGATCAACGTGTCGACCAGCGTCTGAGTCTCACTCTCATTGAAACAGAGACGTTCGACTGAAAGCCTCGGATTCTCTTGTTCACGGGACGTGCCTCGAGCAGCACCCGTTCTGGCTGTCGGCGTCGTGCAAATTGCCCGAGTCGAATTCCCATCTTCAGCTCCTCTAGAGACTTCGTGTCGGTGATGCAATTGGCTTATCAAACGAGCTCCACATGCCATCGAGCACGCATCTCCCATCATGAGACAGAACGACTTCACATGCGTGCATGTCGGCAGTAGGTGCAGTGTGTTGAACATTCCCTCGCATCTGCAATGTCTGAGCGTATTGTCAATGCTTATGTGGGTGATCTCTTCACACTCTTCGAGAGCCTGTGCCGTGCCCTGCGTGACATAGTGGTTGCCGAAGAAAAAGCGCTTCTGAACGTCGTTGTCTCTCAATGCCCGGCATATTTGTGCAACGTCCTCGTGTCTGAAGTCCTGCACGTTGACCTTCTCCAGAGACTGGTTGCGCGCGATTGCCTCGAAGAAAGATCTGCACTGTTCTGGACTGAAGGACGACAGGTCCAAGGTGAGCTCATTGAGCGTTTTGTTCTTGGCGAGCAGCGTCAACCAGGGGGAGATCAGACCGGTCTCACTTCTTGGCCGGAACGCGGAGTCCTTGTATCTGCCGGCGTCGAGCTCCTCCTCATAGTCATACCAAGAACATCTGTCCAAGTGGAATCTTCTCACGCTTCGGTTATGGCACAGAAGACGAGTGATGGACTTGATGTTCTTGTTATCCAGCGAGAAGTCGATCAAGCTCAGCTCGGAGATGCTGTGGTCGCGGTACAGCGCCCCGATGAATCGGCGAATCTCCCAGAGGGCAAACCGGTGGCACGACGTCACGCTCAGGCTGCGCAGCGTCCGGTTCTCGCTCAAGTAGTCCCCGAAACCGACCGCGCACCCAAACAGCAGACACGCGTTGACCGAAAGCGCCTTGATTGTAGCGTTACCCTTCAGTGCACGAATGATCGTGACCAAGCCCTCGCCCTGGACGCAAAAACGGGGCATGGTAAGCGTCGTCAACGACCGGGTGCTTACCAGAAACTCCGGAAGACCGCTGATGGATGTCTTCTCGAAAGGCTTGCCGACGAGCTTCACCTCTTGGAGCTGTTTCAGATGCGGGAGCGTTTCAAGGAAGCTCGGCGTTGGCTGTCCGTCCTCGGTCTCCACGTTCAGCTCGAGCTTCCTGAGGTTGTTCGCGCTTTTGCGCAGTGCGTCGCATACAATTTCACGATGACCGTCAAACATGTGGTTCGCAAGGTTCACTGAAACGAGGCAGTGATGACGCGTCAGCAAATTCCCGAGGACTGCAACAGCGTCGCGCACATGCCGCGGAGCATAATCCAAATGGCACTTCATGGACCTGCGGCACGCATCGACGAGAGAAAGCTCGCCCGGAGAGAGCTCTTTGAGCTCGAGTTGCACGTACCAGAAGAGCTCGTTCCAGCGGGACAGGTTTCTGAAGACGTCGCACAGGCTATCCTTCCTGCTCGTGCATGTTGCCCCGTAGTCGATGCTGGAGCCCGAGATGGGAGTTTTCGCCATGGCCATGCCTGCCCAGAGAGAACGCTCGGGGTTTGGCCGAGGATCGATGCGAGCTTCCAAAGTCTCGAGATTGTATGCTCCCTTATTCGAAGTCCTTCAGCTCACCGGCGCACAAACTATCATCTCAGAAGTCCGCCATCGCCCTAGCCATGCAGCCCCCATCTCTCATTTTTAAAGGGACGAGACAAATAGGAAGAACGGGATTGACATAGGGGAAAGAAAGGGAATCGTGGCAGCCTATCTTCTTCGCGAATCAAGTGAATCACCGCTATCGACTCCGATGTGGTGAGTCACGTCTCAAGTCACGTTTGTCCGACTGGGGACAAACGGGGCCCCTATCTCTGTCCTTCCTGACCTTAAGACTTTTCGCCGGGCTTCCCACGTGCAGTGTCCTGTTGCGGTGCCTCTTTTCACAACTGCACAACAGTTTCGTTCCAGTATATCCCTATAGAGGCGATATGCTGTCTCGGACAATCACCCTCGTTGGTGAAGGGGATGTGTGGGGGGCGCGGTGTCGAAATGTGTCATACAGAGATAGCTTGCGGGAACAGTGCAGGAGGGTAGTGCTGAAAGGGAAGAATATCTTGCTTTGCCAGGCTGTGATCAAGACGATGTTGTTCTTTCGTGAAATCTTTTTTTGGCTCAGCATGTACCCTATTTGCGGATTTCACGGGAATGCGTGTGGCGATTTGATAATAAATTAAAACGCATATATCGGCAAACCACAAAGGAAGAAGACTCTGAGAAGTTCCGGGAAGGGAAGATAAGATATCGTAGCGGCTAGGGCATATTATCGACAAATGAGCGACTCAAAACTGGGATTGACAAGCTGGCATACCTTATCTCCCTTTAAAAAATGGTTAACGCCTGTTGGTATACAGGAGTAATCTTTACCCACACCCGACTTTGACTCACTATCCGACTGTGACTCACAATAACACATGTTGGGGAAATGAAAAAAAAAAGCCGTCACGAACGAGTAGCGTTGGTTGTAAATACAGCTTGGCGATTATTCAACACATCACATAACTTCTCGCTACACGGGTACTGTCCATAACGACATAGTATTATGATTCTTCTTTATAAGTTTGCAGTAATACACATTCTTAATTAACGCTCAGCACTCGTTTTCGAAAGCGCTATTGCTGTGTCATCTCTGCTTGAATATTTGCTGGGCTGATTCAGTGCGTACATATATTCCAACTCGGCTATAGCATTTCACCTTAAATTACTACTGCTTCTAATACAAATATAATACATGCTATTGAGTGTAAGATCTGTCCGTTCCTGCAATACAGCAGTTATTTATTTTATTTTTATTTTCAAGATTACCCACAGCGCCATCTTAGCCATTATTGCGGGGGGCACAGTCCACAGTCTTGTTGCCAACTGCATCAGCTGGTAACATATTCCATTTGACAATGACTTGCGGAAAAAAAAAGAATGCTTAAAAAGATCCGTTCTGGGGTTGTATGGCGGTACTTTAAATTTGTGGTCATGACGAGAGGAATGATAATGCGCTGGTTTTGAATATTCTGAAGGATTAATGCCTGTTTTCTTGTTATATATTGAATAAAATAGTTTCAATCTTGGATTACGTCTTCGATCTTGTAAGTACTGGCAATTAAGTTCTCTTTTCGTACATCGAGAGCTTTCAGTTCGGGTCATATTTTCCCAGAACAAATCTAGCTTGTAATGCGCTCTAGTGCATGAATGTGTACTTTGTGAATGTGTGTTATAATCAGACTTGGCAACAATGGCATTACACTTATATTGCATGACTTTTCGATATTGAGCATGTTATTTATTTGAGAAAAAAGGCTAGATACAAAATTTTTTTTCTGGGTTAGGCGAGAAGTGAGGGCTGAAAAAGTCTGACAAGGTCTTCGCAACCCTTGATAACAGATGCTTTCTTCATCAGTGACATTTAACATCATGCGCTTCACGAGACACAACATGTTTAGTTGGTTTAGTGTAACACTTACTACAACTCTACCCCTCCCCCATTTCTTCCAAGCCGTTGCAGCAAACCGCGGTGCAACAACATGCAAAGGTCCTTTCCTCAATTACTCCCGAATACCCGCGTATGAACGTTCAAAGTGAAAGCTTTGTGGTTTTCAATATTTTTGTTCTAGATAGTTCAGCCTTGCAGAGAGCTACACGTGCTGCCAATAAATGATCCAGTCAACATATCAGTGACAAGCGCGCTAAAACCAGTGAGTGGCTCCGATTTTTCGACATAGTGTCATATATATGTTTTATCTCGCGTAATTCGTTGCACTTAATTTGATCTATCGCGGGAACTAGGACGTCCCAGCACGCGTTCCATGCGGTGCAGCCACCGTATACGATGACAGGTACCTCCATAAAAACATGACCGACCGCTTAAAAGCGCGTGAAATAAACACTGTTTATCAGAACAGTACGTGTTTCGAGTACAAATTGAACGTTTTTGCCCCTTGTTCCATTGTTGTTCAGTATCTCTTTTAAGAACACCATATGCAGATGGTCATTATTTCCGCGATTCTCCATTATGGCGTCCCTATATTAATCACATCATAACTTTACGGCGTGTAAAAAACTATCAATTCATTATTATATGTGACGTATGAAGCGATGATTGGTAGAAGCCGAGAAGGAAGAAGTGAGAATAGAATGAACAAGGAGTATGAGCCGGGCCACGTCTCCCAATCATCATAGCGTAACATATATTCTTGCTTGTACCACGATAGCCGAGTAATTGTTGGAAAATTTCACAATAATATACCGTTCGCTGCGATGCGGGGAACAGTGGCTCTATATATGCGTTCGTTCACCCACCGTATAGAAATGAAAGGTATACTTTGCGGAATAACCAATCTTCTTGCTTGCGGCTTCGGTACACAGCTGTTGTGTCTTTATTTATTTTACATTATCTAGTTATTTTCTTTTGGGGGCGAAGCTCCTCATGACGTGGCTTGTGCGTCCGCGTTGTGGGGAACCGCCCCTCGTTAATTCTCGAATTCTGCCATAGAGGGCGGTAGAGGGTGTTTATTATCTTAGCACAAGTACTGTGGATGTTTAATCCCATCGGTGCTCCTGAATTGTCTTAATCGGTGACGACAAGCCTTGAAGAGAGGGGTGCCTTTCCTCCCTCTGGATCCACCACTGCTAACCACTCGGCTATCCCTGAGGTTTGGCCATGACCAGTAGTGGCCGTAGCAATGAACAAAAATGGCGTACGACCATCTCTGAATGGAGGTGAATGGTTGACAGAGGCTCAGGGGAAGGGAAAGCGATCCACCCCCCCCCCTCCCGCCCCCCCCCCCCTTAGATCACCACCAAAATCTAGTAACATTGATGACCACTGACTGGGGCGCTGAGCCAGGTCGCCGTGTCCCCAACCAGGACGCAAAAACAGGTGCCCAATCCTTGCGCTTTGTCGGAGCACGTTTACGCGCCCTTCACCCCTATAGCATGTGCAGCCTCGCGTGTCGCCGTTGCTCCGAAGGAGTAAAAAGATGTCCGAGATGAAAGGATAAAACAAAGCATTTTTGCGGTGTGAAACTCACCGGAGTAGAGCGCGGTCGATCGAAAGCGGCACCGAGCACGTCGTCAACGATCACGGAGGTCAACGATGCTGTCGGAGCGATCCCGTCCGAGTAGATGGTGAACGGGCCGCATTTCTATGAGATGAACAGCGAGGTGACTGCGCGATTTCTAGAATTAGTGTTACCGGTATTACGTGAGCACATTCGTTGCGGCAGTCGTGCTGCCCCCACTGCCTGTATACCGCTGCCAGACAACCACCATGCTTTCGCGTGCTTGGCTTCGGATTTCTTGGATTCTAAGTTTTATCGCGCGGCTTCAAATCGATTATCAGGCCGGTGTGCTTAGATTTAGGTGCCCCGGGTAGTCGAAATTTCCGGAGCCTTCAACTGCGTACGGCGACTCTGATAATCATATGGTGATTTGGAACGTTAAAAAACAATAATTATTATCATTATTATTATCAAACTCACTATCAGCTCAGTGTCAAGAGCATAAGTTTACGCCTGCTCTAGTAGCAACACTGCAATGCGTCGTGTACAGTTTCCAGGGAGTTCCCATTCGCCGAGGTTTGTTTCGGGTAATAAGAACGTCGTAGTTTAATAACACTTTGGATTTTTTTTCAGCTCCTTTCGACAACATAATCACACGTGCAAAAAAAAACTATTTTATGCCCATTTTGACCTTGTCTACTGCTGCAGCGTGTTCCATTTCGACGCCTGATAACGCGCATCGTGTCCGTTGATGTGAACGTCGTTTTGACAGCTCACTTGGTTATCGTCATTTCCGGCTTGCAAAGCGAGCAGCTCACCGCCACGTCGCAGTCGATCGGCGTCGTTCGATTTTTTTCTGCGCGGCATGGCATGACCATAGCATGGCAAAAAAAAAAAAAACATGCACGCACTTTGACCGCCGTACTTTGAAGATCCTGTGGGGCCGACTCGGGTACTTGCTGGCATCGGCCCTTACGATCACCGCACCGGCTAGTATGCTGCACCAAACGTCCATCGGCTGCAAGCCGCGACACACGGCGACGTTGTGAAGTATTGGGTGCTTTCAAGAAGTCACGTCACACTGCAACAAATGAAGGTTACACGTCGCTCTATGGCCACCACGACTTTAGCAGCGCCTCGGAGAAGAGCTTAGCAGCAAAGCAGCTTCCATCGCAGCGTGTCATTCTAATTTTGTGACGCTGTTTTAGATTAAGTCGAAGATTTTTTTTTGTCACCGAGCATGGCTTGTTTGTTTGTTTGCTTGGCCCCACCGCGGTGGTCTAGTGGCTAAGGTACTCGGCTGCTGGCCCGCAGGTCGCGGGATCGAATCTCGGCTGCAGTGGCTGCATTTCCGATGGAGGCGAAAATGCTGTAGGCCCGTGTGCTCAGATTAGGGTGCACGCTGAAGAACCCCAGGTGGTCGAAATTTCCGGAGCCCTACACTACGGCGTATCTCATAATCATATGGTGGTTTCGGGACGTTAAACTCCACAAATCAATCAATCATGTTTTTTTTTCTTCCATACATGACACGTATTCCCACTCTAGAGGATTGGCTAAGAATGCGACATTGAGGATTTGAAATGTTACTTTAAGAATAGTAGGTGATTTAGAAAAGTATAAAAAATGAAATTAAAAATTACAAGTATTATACTATGGAGTTTGTATTGCAGAACGCCGTATTAACCTGATTGGAGCAATTTTGAATAGAGTAGTTAGGCTTCACCTTATTGAAATAGCGAATAATTTTAAATACCAGATAAAAATTGCATTTGATGAGCATTATAATGAAATTACACATGGCATCGAAGGCATATCTGGCAGTACCCAAGTCTGAGGCACCGAAGCTTAAAACAATTTCTTCAGTTACTTCAGTTAAAGTTAAGCCTATTTTTTGAAAGCGGAGTAATGAGAAGTCGAGTTCTAATATTAGAAAATCTTCGACACGACAAAAATTAATGTGCAATACTTTTTAATTCTCCGCAGAATGGGCAGAGGGTACGTGATATCGTCAGACCACACGGGATCGCAATCTGGTGATCGTAACTTCTGATCGTCGAGATCAGCTCTAATGCGACTTCCATGTAAATTTTAGGTGCTTATATTCCGCCCAAGTTGTTAAATTGCTGCCATCCTATCTGTGTGTGAATAGCTAATCTTCTATACCTGGTTGCGGTGAAGCATTCTACCACTGGAAGAACCTGAACTAGCTATTGGTGGATCTAGCGACGCGCGAGCTATATATAGGCATCGGTCATTTCATTGGCTTGACCTGGAAATTGTAAAGCATGGTTGAAGTAGAATTTCGTCTTTGTCCATACACATGGGCGTCGACAGGACTTTGTCTGGAAGGGCGCAAGCTCGTGTTGCATCGCGGTGGGGGAGGTGCTAGTGTTGTTTGGGAGGCGCAAATGCTCCTTTTGTGCCCTGCTCCGTGGAAGGCGTCCGGCATCGAGGATCTGTTCTTTCGTAACTTTTTACAGCGGTGAAAACGCGCAGATGCTGCGGCAGTGGTACGGTCGTAACGGCCGTGGCCCTGCAGTATGTGTAGCTAATTGACGTCCAGTCTGGATTCGAGACGGTCTTTTAGTTCACAGCATTTTCTTCAGAAGAGAACACGTGTGCTGCACCGTTAGGCCAAACTTAGCAACTCGAAACACGTTTTTTCAAAGGGAAAAGCTGGTCTGTACATCACTGTGTATATCTAGCGTCACTAAGTCTGGACGTATATCGAAAGTACATTCACCTGTGATGAAGTGAAGGCTGCAGACACGAATGTGTTCCTTTGATGCGCGCCAGCCGAAGGGTACATCGCTTTTCGGACATCTTTGATGGCGCACACCGATTTATTGCGGGCAAGATAAACATTTTAACGCGTGCATGGCTGTGCCTCGACTTTCGAAGCGGAAATCGCACTCCTTGTTCTACATCCAGAAATAGCGGAAACATTTAAGGTTGAGACGGTGGCGCGTTCAACACATCTCGCCGCTGCTCACTATACCGCTGCAAAGCTCTCGGCTGCGATTCCAGATGTTCCTAGAGATGGCGCATCTTCCGGTTCTCTCGCTCCAGAATGTAACATCCGTGCAACCCGTATACTCACTGGGATCGCGCATGTTTATGGTTACGCGCAGAAAGATTGGCCCATGATGGTAACTGCGCCTGGTTTGGCGAAACCATCGAAAATTTTATCGCAACCATGGTTCTTTTTTCCAGCATAATACTTCAAACGTCGAAACCACGATATAACTGAAGCAATCCGTCGTGGGAGACTAACGTGCCCCTATTGTCAATTGCTGCATTGCGCTCCAATTTAAATGTGGCTGCTGTACGCGGGAATCGAACTCACGACCTCGATCTTAGCAGGAAACACATCAGCCTGCTAATAAATCTACGTGTGTTGCATTTAAGGTCAATTAATATAAATATTCTGTGCAAGCACGCAGCTTAAATTTGTTTACATTGAGCGGTGACAGGAAGAGTATACCGCGATCACCTGAATAAAAAAAAACACATGATTTGCTCCTACGACGGTATTTAAGCTGTGGTGTATATATGCATCGCACATATTTTACTCCCTGTAACATCCTTTTATGACATAATAATAAACTGATTGATTGATCGCTGCTGTCACATTACAAACGGTTGACTCGGAAAGCCAGCACTCAATCTCGAAATATACAGCGGTTGTCTATTTGTTGTATAGCCTCGGTGCACAGACACGCTTATTCCCTTTCAAATATGAACTCAACCATCGCGTTTCTCCACGATTCCACGTTAATAGTGCCACGAAAACTTCTTCAATGTGACAAGACCGTAGGAGCATCGCCTAGAGCGGTGATATGCAATAATCCACTAGCCTCCGCTTTATAAAATATTTGGGGCGCGACTGATACAAGGAAGAAGAAAAAAAAAAGCAGACAGGATATGGCGCGAAATCTGGCGTCGTATCCTCTCTCCTCCGTTTTTCCTTGCTTGCATGAGTCTCGCAACAAATATTTTATTAAGCTATGCAACAACTCGCGCAATGTACGTCACACTCTGCTTCTGCTCTCCTCGCAATATATCCAGGATGACAAAGGAACGGCGCCCATAGGACAAAGGAACTTTTCCCAGGATGACAAAGGAACGGCGCCCATAGCGCGAGAAATGCTAGACAAAAGCGCCAAGAAACAGGCTCTCCGCGCGCGCAATGGGAAAAGCAAGCAGGCGCGACCCGTCCGAGCTACCGGAGATTTCCCCGCACTCCGCTGGGGCGGCGCTGCGTAAAATTGAGCTTGGCTTCCCTTTATCAGTGTTCTTCAACTCTATACTTTGCTGTTCCCGTGCAGACACTGCGCCGTGCTCCGTACCGGGCTGCATAAATTAGGTGCCTTTTTCCTCTTCTAACCATTACCACCAAACTAGAGAGGAGAATCTGCTCAGTCAACATCAGACTTCCGGCTTTAGCGATGCTTCAAAGAGTGACGTCAGGGTCCCTCCTCAGCATCGGCCTCGTCGCCTGGTTCTCCGGGTTAGCGTTATTCTGGTGAGTTTTACCGCTTTTACCCCCTTTAAAGCTACGCGCTTGCGAGCCTGAAGAATAGGTGGAAGTAGCGAACGGCAGAACAAATGCGGCTGCATTTTCCGATGGAGGCGCAAATGTTGTAGGCCACCCGTGTGCTCAGATCTTAACTTCACTTCACTTTATTTCCTTAAAGACCCCCGAGGGGGTATTACATAAGGGGTGGGGTTAACAAATAAAGTTCTGTTATTAGTTTTTTTATTGACACGGGTTTTCATTGCGAAAGACGTCAGACAGTTGGTCGAAAAAGTCAATGGACAGGAAATGGCCCCACGACGTCGTGGGGAAGATCATTCCAGTCGTTTGCAGTCCGCTACAAAAAAGGACCTAGAAAAGTGGTCGTTCTAATGCGTGGACGGGCAACCTTGAAGTGGATGTCTAGTGCGGTGAGATATGCGGGCTGGTGGAACAATGTAGGGATGACGAATGGGCTGTGAAAAATTTTTGAAACAGGCAGAGGCTGGAAATGCGACGGCGAACGTCAAGGTCTTAAAAGAGCAGATTCTTTTTTGAGGGATGATACACTAATATTATACGAATACGAAGGAATGAATGAACCTAGTAGCACGGTTTTGAACTGCCTCAAGTGAGTCGATGAGATATGCTTGGTGTGGGTTCCAGATTGCAGAGGCATATTCCAATTTAGAGCGAATAAGGGATTTGTAGGCCTGTAACTTTGGACGTCCTGCGGGGCGTGCCGAAGGTGACGTTTCAGAGAAACCTAGGGATTGTTTGCAGATGATATAATGTTGGTAACATGCAGGCGCCAGTTAAGATCATTGCACAGGGAGACACCGAGATACTTATATGATTGCACGTGTTCGAGGGCGACGTTAGCGATTGAGTAAGGGAACAAAGAGGGGTTGCTACGGCGGTGAAAGAGACTGTTTTACATTTGTTAGGGTTAAGTTTCATAAGCCAGCTTTCACACCAGTCCTGCACGTGGTTAAGGGTCATCTTGAATAGCGGTTTGATCTGTTCGGGTTAGTGATTGAGTGATAGATTACACAGTCGTCAGCAAACAAACAGATACTGGAGGAGAAATGCGAAGCTAAATCATTAATATAAATTAAGATGAGAAGGGTACCAAGAACGGAGCCTTGGGGACACCTGATGTTACTGGAAGGGGGTTAGAGGGCACGTCATCAATTGAAACAAAACTGGGAGCGGTTAGTTAGAAATTCCTCAATCCAAGCTAAAACATCGGGATGTATATTTAAAGATCTAAGTTTCATTAGCAGTCGCTTATGAGGTACCTTGTCGAACGCTTTCGAGAAATCCAGGAATATTACGTCAGTCGGCAGGTTAGTATCTAGACTTGTGTGCAGATCCTGGACAAAAAGGGCTAATTGGGTTTCGCAAGAGTAACCCTTGCGGAACCCGTGCTGGGCAGGATGGAAGAAGTTATTGGCATCAAGAAAGTGAATGATTTGGGTGTAGATGACGTGTTCCATGATTTTACAGGGTACGCTTGTTAGAGAGATTGGGCGATAATTTAGGGGGCTGTCTTTGTTACCTGATTTGAAGACCGGAGTGACCTTCCCCACCTTCCAGTCGTCTGGTAAGATGCCTGTGCGAAGTGACTGTGAGAATAATAATGACAAAATTACTGGAGAAATAGATTTCGTGTTTTTAAGAATTTTAGCATTGATTTCGTTCACACCTGCTGAGGAAGACAGTTTCAATTTTTCGATAACAGACAATACACCGATGGAATAAATGTGATAGGCGACATAAAAGACTGGATACATTCGGTAACGCAGGAAACGGTATGTGGGTTTCGTTGGTAAAAACAGATGAAAAGGCAGCATTGAAAAGTTCAACGACGTCAGTGGTACTCATACCATCGCCAGCTTCATTTTTCAATGTAACCGTGTGGGATTCCTGGGGGTTAATGATTTTCAGAAATTTCCTGGGATTATTGGTTAGAATCTTGGGTAAATCTGTGTGAAAAAACGAGTGTTTTGCGCTGCGTATGGCGAGGAAATACGCTTTTTCGGCCGCGTAGGATTTATCCCAGTTCTGAGCTATAGATTTTATCTTGGCAGCCCGAAATAATCGTTTCTTATTATTACATAGTTTTTTCAGGGTTTTTGTGAACCATGGTTTCTGACAAGATGCGCGAAATGTGGTTTTCGGTATGTACTTTGTTGCCAGTTCCCATATATTGTTTTTGAAAATCGTCCAGTTGTCCTTTACTGATCTGTTCCAAAAGTCTGCTTCGAAGTCCGGAAAAAAATTTTCAAGTTCGTTATTTATTGCCTCGTAGTTTCCTTTATCGTACAGACTGATAGTTTTAGGATGAGGCTTGCGGGACAAGTGGTCGAAATTCAAGACGGAGTGTATTACCTTGTGATCGCTGATTTCACGAAGGTATGTAAGTGACGATAAACTTTCGGGGTGCGTTGTTAGAACCAAGTCTAGTATATTGGCTGAGTTGTTTGTCACGCGGGTTGGCTCCGATACCAGCTGGGTGAGATTAAAGTTTAAGCAGATGTCTACAAATTCTTTTGTTTCAACACTGCTCCCTGCCAAAGCGACTTGGTCTTTCCAGTCAATATCGGGATAGTTAAAATCGCCAAAAAGTAGGACATGCGCGTTGGGTTGTTTAACAGTAAGGTAGTTCAGTATATGTTGTTGAATTTCTCAGGAAAGTCTGGACTGCTTTGTGGGGGACGATAGCACACTCCAAGCAGCAGAGTTACTGGCGTAGAACGAATACGAAGCCATAATATTTCAATGTCAGATGTAATGTCGACAACTGAGCACGATAGCGACTTGCTAGTGGCGATTAAAACACCTCCCTCTTGAGCCCCTTTGCGGTCGTTCCGAAAAACGTCAAAATTCGGGAGATCAGCCAGGATTTCATTCTCCGTAACGTCACTTGACAGCCACGTTTCGGTGAGGACGAGTATATTGCTGTCGGATGACAAAACAAGATTAGATAATCGTTCTGCTTAGAAAGAAAACTACGGGCGTTAGTGTAGATTACGGAGGTGGAAATATTTGGTCGTAATCGATTGCATGGGCGGTGTGACGGTTGGCGTTGCTTTTGGGATTGCTACGCCATTTCTTTGATAGACTGTGACATTTCATCGAAGACGTACCGCTTGGAGCCAAGAAACAACGTTTTGCAGGGGCATGAAAAAGCGACGGATTTGCTCCTAGCGAAGGCAATGAGGTGTTTCCGTGCATTTTGGACGGAACGAGAGAAATCCTGACCTATTGCGTAAGTTGTACCTTTCAGTTTTTTTGCCGTTAGAAAGAATCGTTTCTTTAGTTTTAAACGATGTGAATTTTACAATGACCGGGCGGTGCTGGCCAGGCTTGTGACGACCGAGCCGGTGTGCCCTTTCAGCTTCTTTCGTGTCAATTTTAATGTTTAAGTGTTTGCTGCAGAGGCTCACAATTAGTTCTTCGGACTCGGAGAAAGTTTCAGAGTGGTTAGTATCTGGGAGACCATAGAATATTAGGTTGTTCCGTCGCGAGCGGTTTTCCGCATCGTCGAACCTGGCCTCCAAGGTTTGAATGTGACGAGCTGTAGTGCCTGCACTGGTCTCTAGCGCCGTTATTTGTGTTTGAACGGTTGAGAGGCTTTGGTAGTGTTTTTCCAGCTGCGTTATTCTATTACTTAGGTCACTGATAGTTTTTTTCTGTAGTATTCAATTGTGTTTTTAGGTCTTGCACCTCGGAAAGAAGCTATAGCCTGTCCAGAAGATATATTTTTAGTTCAGCGAGAATGACAGCACTATCGTTAGGGGGCCCTGGATTGCTCTCAATGTCCCCAGACAGTAACAGCAATAAACAATGTATGATATCAATGCATTCGAAGGCCATGCATACACAACACTGCAGATTTGGGCGCACGTTAAAGAACCCCAGGTGGCCGAAATTTCCGGAGCCCTCCACTACGGCGTCTCTCATAATCATATATGGTGGTTTTGGGACGTTCAATCTTACATATCAAATCAGATCAGAACAAATGCGGACACGCTTGACCGACACACGCGCACTCGGTTTCCAGACCACCCCGGCGTTCTTTCTGTCTTTTCTGTGGTCAAATTGAAAACTTCTTTCCGGTTCATTGCCACGGCCAGGGGTTCGCATTAAACTCCATTGCTGCTGCAGCCGTAGACATGGTCCACATCAATGTTCATCAGGCGGTGCACAGCTGAACCAATGAAATACAGAAGTGTTATTGCACAGAACACACCATCTACCCGAGAGTGGAAGATAAATTACAAAGATGTGCCGACAATTTCGTGGCACCTCTTGCTTCTTAGCGCAGCGGAAGTTTCCAAGGAGTCATGCGCTGTAGCTGCTCAATTTCGTCCTTAAATGAAAGCATGGACATCACCGAACTATACACACAGTATCCTCTCTTCTGTCTCACCGTCCGCATTACGTTCTGTGCGTATCGTCTGGACTCCTGGACACGCCTCTCTCCATGGTAATGAACGCGTTCATGCGGTTGCCCGAGAGCCGACCGGCCGGGCTCCATTGGAAGAGCTGTCCAATCCAGCCGACGCATCGACAGAACCACTAAACTACAACGCTACGCTGGAGTACTATCGACAGAGCCGTTATA
>NW_023613629.1:0-48938 GCF_013339725.1 Rhipicephalus microplus
GATTATGAGAGATGCCGTAGTGGAGGGCTCCGGAAATTTCGACCACCTGGGGTGCAGTGCTGGTTGTGGAAATAGTGATTGCCTGCGCGCGCATGCTCACTTTATCTTTTCATACGTAATATGTGGTCTGCCGCTTTCGCTCGTATGTCTCTGTGCGGAATTACTGCCTCAGGCTGGGGCGGCCACTCAACAACAACAGTTGTTAACCAAAGATTAAACTTTGACAACTAGGTTGTGTTTTCACACCCTTTTAATTGAGGTCGGGGATGGATTTTTTTTTTTTACTGAGCGCATTACTGAGCGCTTCAACACAAAAAGTTTGTATTTTTTAAATGAGGTTTTCACTGCTTCGCAACCTTAATGCTTGAATACCTCTGAAAACATAAAGCTACGCTGAGAGACAAGACAAGAATAAGTGGACAGAACCAGCGCTGACGACCAACTTTGCATAACTAACACGTTCCATAACTAACACTTTTTCCTAACCAACCAACTAGCCCTCCAGCATTTTGAATACCAGTATAAGGATGTTTGTTGTTGCATGTCAGCGTCCTTATTGGCATTGTTTTGCTTAGAATTTGAAAGTGCTCGACCAACTGAATCATATTGCATATTGTATATATGTATAGTCTTGTTTATCTGTCTTTATTGCATGTTCTTGTATTTTTTGTATCTTCCTGCTCGTGAAGCTTCGTATCTGCCCTATATACACTGTACAGTCTGTATGTATTACATACTTATGTACTTGCCTTTTTTTTTGCTCATGACTAGCTTCGTGTACCATCCTTCTAAAATCACGGAGTGGCATTGCAGTACTATAAATAAAAAATATAAATCAAATGTCGATCTTACCAATTAACTCTAAGATAATGCTTTTTCTATGAATACCTTTTTTTTCGTACTTCGCGCCAAAAGTTTAAAATAGAAATAAAAGTGGTTGGATTGTCTTCCAGAGACGTACAATTTTTCTGATATTCATAAAAACAGACCACAACGGCCACAGGGCTCGAGCACGGGATCTGTTAACGTGTGGACGGTTATTTTACAAATATGTCATCCAATACCATGTGGTGGCAATGGGAATTGACACTAGTCAGTGTCTTTTTTCTTTCTTTCGAACACAATTGCAAAATATGACTGTGGGGTTCATGTAGAATTGAGGAAACAACAGCTGCGTTCGGAGCGAACATTGCTGACGAGGCTCTTGGCATTTCCAACATTCCGGTATATGCAAAGGGGTTAACACAATACCGGGTTACCGGTTGATGGTACCGACATCTTGCGACGCCTCGTCCAAACAGACGTTTCTTAGCTTCGCCTAGTCTCCTCGAGGAACAAAAGAGTTAAAAGAGCCAGCTCAGTCGGTATTAGGCCACTGTCGCGAATTTAAACCACCACGGAAGTAGAATGAACTATAGTCGGATAGAAGTTTAGAGTCTCCGGCGTTTCCTCCTCAATGGCGGATGCATACACGCTTCCTGCATCAATGGACGCGCACTCCAGACTGACGTCATAAGCCGGACGGCCGGTGACCCGTCCTTAGAGCGTGTTCCCGACTGCACCGTGCTGTGGTAATCTAAGCGGGGCTTCTCCGGACTACTTAAGCTGTATCCGACTATAGGTTTGCTGCTATAAGAGCTCCGTGCTTGACTAGTAAAAAATGACCCCGCCAGATGGCGCCACTTTTCTGGACAGGTGTCAATTGGCCTGGGGTCAATTGTCACCTGTGGCAATGTCGTCATCATCATCATGTTTATGGCTACAGTATCCGGCTAACGCAAGGAACTTTGCGGACAGACTCTTGGAAATGAAAGCGGGCGTAAACTCGGCCGGCGGCAAGTCGCGTTATCGGTGGCGTATCTGCGTGCGCCGTGCAACGTCGTTTGAAGAGGTGTCTCTGCTTTTCGCAGGCGTCGGACGACATGCGAACCATCGTCGACGGGGCTGAGGGGGCTGCCACGCACAGGCCCAATCCCGATGTCCTGTCTTGAACGCCATGATGCCTAGCAACAAGCACGACCCCTACCAGGAATTGGAGGCCTACCTCCGGCAAGCGCAGGTGCGTCTATCACATCTTCTTGCACGCCTTCAATGAACGTTGCTGTCGTTTGGGAAACGCTAGGCGAGCTTCCGGATAATAGTAGTAGTAGTAGTAGTAGTAATAATAATATAATAATATAATAATAATATAATAATAATAATAATAATAATAATAACAGTTTTATGCAAGGCTGAAGCGCTGAATGCCATAGCGAGAAATCTCAATGCCACACAAACACCGACGAACAGCCGCTGAAGCACAAATACGAATTCTCAAGAACGCACAGGTATGCACGGGGCGTGCCCGAACTAACATACGTCAGCTGTCACGGGTGTGTTCGAGCAGAAGCTGCAGATGTCCACTACGTAGAAACCGAAGTTCTTTTAGATAGATAGATAGATAGATAGATAGATAGATAGATAGATAGATAGATAGATAGATAGATAGATAGATAGATAGATAGACAGACAGACAGACAGACAGAGCAGACAGACAGGACAGACAGACAGATAGACAGATAGATAGATAGATAGAGAAATAATAGATAGTGACAGAAGATAGATAGATAGATAGATAGATAGATAGATAGATAGATAGATATGATGAGCGGGCATTTGACATTAGTAAATCGAAGTGAAACGCAATCTTCACTTTGCCGAGAAGGCTGTTCTGCACGGTCAACACCCAGATGAAGCGTCTGTCACCGCAAAGTGCCATCCACGGCAAGGTTATGTGTTTGGTGTCGCATGAGTCGGTTGCAAGACTTGGGTAACTTGAGGGCCAGTGTTTCCCGACTGCCGCTGCATCTGGCGGCTATATTTGTTCGTGCAGTTCCATATTTCCGTAATGTTTTTCCATCGGCTCTCGATGTTTTTCAAGCGTACGTCGTGTGCCAGCGTAGTAGAGTGCCAGTACCTACGTGCTGCTTCGGGGTTTGCAGTATTTTGCCAGTGCCGTGATGAGCCCGAGTCGCCTGGGTCACCAGGGAGCGAGAACGCCACGCAGATACGGAGGATTCTATACTTTGGCGACAACGATAACGCTGCCCACGCTGCGTACCGACTTTTGCGACGCCGTTCAGTTTTCCCGATAAATACGTCGTTGCGCGTGTGTTTCCCGCTTTTGGGACACCATTGAGTCTGAATCGGTAAATTTTCTACTTCCGAGGCACGACCCGCCGCGGTGGTCTAGTGGCTAAGGTACTCGGCTGCTGACCCGCAGGTCGCGGGTTCAAATCCGGCTGCGGCGGCTGCATTTCCGATGGAGGCGGAAATGTTGTAGGCCCGTGTGCTCAGATTTGGGTGCACGTTAAAGAAACCCCAGGGGGTCTAAATTTCCGGAGCCCTCACTACGTCGTCTCTCATAATCATATAGTGGTTTTGGGACGTTAAACCCCACATATCAATTACTTCCGAGGCACGCTGAAGTCCGATTTGTGAATTGTAGAACGGAACGTACAGCGAAAAAAAAAAGAGATCAGACTCTGCAGAACACAGGGACCGATAAGTAAAACAGCCGATGTCAGTGGACTGCACAGACCAAAACGAATTACGTAGGACCCGTACGGGAAAGCCTGAACTGCAAGAGCGAATACCCCCACGTCTGGCAATCGACTTATGCGACACCAAACAGAACCTTGCCCAATCCGCTCATGTCTCAGACGCCAATTGGTTACAGTACGCGAGCTTTAGAGTGATTGGTAGAATATATGAGGCACCTGAAATACCACCGACCGCGTATGCAACGCAATTTATTACAAGGGTAATTGTTTTTACTTACAGTTTCCAATCGCAGCTTTGCTTTCAAGCAGCTGGTCTTGCTGAAGACTAGAATGTCACCGATGTCACTTTCAAGGTGACTATCGCGAGAAGGGACCCCATATGTTGGCAGTATCACTCTCACATAATTTGTTTCTCGGTGATTACATATGCGGGGAACAAATTGTGTCACGGCGCACCTCTGCCTTCGTTTGTCCGGCTCAATCAATGCACGTCGCCTAAGAAACACGCACTCATGCTCGCTAACAGGCTCCGATGTCAACTTGCAGCAACCAAGCGATGGCATCGTTGTTCACCGGGCAGCAAGAAGGTGAAATGATACCAGAAAACAAGAAACCACAGAAAATGAAAATCCAGCGTGGGACCAGCTTTTTTTATAACAATGTGAATGATCTTAAGCATAATACCTATATCTTACTTTTTATGTTTCCTTTGCTACGCACTTCATCAAAGTTAGCGTTCGCGCACTATATGCAAAAGCGTAGTAAAAAAAGTACGTGTTTCGGATTCGTAGCCTTGACTGTGCTGCCACTATAATGAACTAGGAGCTGCCACAGAAAGTTAAACTACTTAGAATGCTCCAGACAGGCTCTTTGCTTCGCGGGGATTTCTCAGTCGTATCTCAACAGATTGATTCAACAAGTCCGGACTGCAATGAAACTTACTGTTCTTCAGCGCACATGCTTTGGCAATGCCGCGCGTTACTTAGTGGCCCTCTATCCAGCGAAGCGACTGGGAAGAGGCCCCGGAGCTCTTCGCTCAATATTCAACTCCAGGCAATCCAGAAGGCGGCCAGGAAATGGCGGCACATCACGGTGTCCGAGCCCCGACTCGGACGTGGACAGTGGTTTCGTGGGTCCCGCTGAGGGTTCATGCGAGAACTCCTCAGGATCTAACAATAGTTCTTTGTTTCTCTGTTTGTGGCGCGTGCGTCGCCTACCTCGTACTGGCGCCTGAGCAAGCTCTGCCGTTGTTCACCTTTATCATTTAATATTGTTTTAGCGCTCCACATCGCGCGTGGGCGCCGAGGAGACATTTTCGTGCGGGTCTCATGGGCAGCTTTCAAATTGAAAGAAAATGTAGGAGCGTTGCGTGAGCACGCTAGAACTCTTCCGACATCTCCGTGTACCACCGGTGGTAAACGGTACATGCACATGAATAGCTCACCGTTTATGCCGGTATCTATTGGAGGGTGCGTGCTAGAGTTGTCTTGCGGAGTGAGGTGGCGCTGGGTCGAATCCTTGGTAGGACGCTTCCGAATTTTTGCTTCATTTATTTTGCTGCCCGTGTATACGTGCATATAAACGTACGACACTGGCAACGGCAAAATCTGGCGAGAGGGTCCGTGTAATGATATCACAACAACAACACACAACAACAACAACAACCACACAACCACAACAACAACAATAATAAATAATAATAATAATAATATAATAATAATAATAATAATAATAATAAATAATAATAATAATTCTTGTTTATATGAAAACTGCGTCGACTGCTGTTATCTGGGAATGCGTGGGTGCTTTTGCTTCCGTTCAGTGCATTATATTGTTCTTATTGAGCGTCGTGGTCACTAATGAGTATACGTGAATGCAGTGATGTCTATTTAACTTGAATTGTTTGATGTCACCACGCACTGTCTGGTGGCCTGGGCGGATAAAATCTAAGCACCCCATGAGTGGCCTTTCACATTAGTTCATAAGCACCGTATTACTTGCACTAGTTTTCGCCTCTGTGAACTGTGACAGTCGTATAAAATGGCTAAACAAGAAAGTGCCAGCTCCTTTATTTGAAAGATCATGCGAGATTAGTGTCCATTACGAGTGAATCCTGAAGGATGTGTGGTAAGTGAGACCCGACAAAAAAAACCATGTAAGTCGTGTCGTTTGTATACGCTAATACATGCCTATCGCTATCGCCGCTTCGCCGCGTGTCCAGACTAAGTAGGCTTATCGTTAGCTTCGGCGTGGTGTCGTTCGTTGCGCCCTTTCACGTCCTCGCAGAAGACGCGAGAGAGCAGAAGCAGAGATCGAACGACTTCTGTGCTGGCGTGAAGGTCACGCAGCATATGCAGGCGTTGTTGCGATGAGTGACCGATTAGCCTCGCCGTGGGAGTTTGCGGGCGTGAGAGATCGGCAGATGGCCCTCCTCTCTTAACCGGTTGTGTCCGAGTGAGGATCGTCTCCCCAGTGCTGCGGCCAGAGAGTGGGGATTTACTTAATCCGGGGCTCCTTGCCGAATGCCGGGCCCTCCGCTCGTGGCACCCGCAGTTTGACCCCATGAACAGGCCTCTGCGCCGAGCACGTTGCCTCCTCCGCTGTTTCTCATCGACACGTCTCGGACAGAAGCTAACTGTGTATAAGTCGTGAACTCCCTTCGTCACTCTGTCAACGCTCAGTGGCTATCGATGTTCATTGAACACGTGACCCGAACTTTATCGTCGCGCAGATATTTATTATTAATAATATGAGAGAAGCTTTGATGAGCCCTGACTAATTCTGATCTCATGATATGTGAAATGGGCCTCACACGTCTCTAGTGCTACCTGTAGAGCGCTACAATGTATATGCAGATGCTATGGCTGGTTTTCGACGAGGCCGTTCTTTTATAGACAATGTCATCGGCCTTGTGACCTCTGTGCACAACAGAATCCCTCAAGTGCATATCCGTGGCTATGTTCTTCGACGTGAAAGGGGCCTACGACAACGTACGGCGCACGACGCCATTCTCGATGCCTTGGAAAATATTCAAATCAGTGGAAAACTGTTCAAATGGATTCGGAGCAACCTATTGAAGAGATACTTTTTATGCAGTGCAAGGCCGAACTGTGGACCCTTACACCTCTCGTGGCGTGCACAGGATGGGGTCCTCAGCCTACTTTGTTTATCCTCACGTTTTTGAACTTGTCTGGGCTCTGCCTCGTTCAGTCAACCTTTCTCTATACGCCAATGTCATTTGCATCTGGGCTTCGGCAGTGTCGCGACCCCAGGTACGTGCGAAGCTCCAAAAAGCAGCGACAATAATGTCCAAGCACCTCTGTGCTCGAAGGCTCAAAACTTACACCGAGAAGTGCGCCTTAGTCTCTTTTATCGCAAGCTGATGTTCTGGTATCCCGTTTCAGTCGAGAATGTAAGAATTTCACATACGAAATGTCAATCGATTCTTGTGGGATCATTTCTGACAGAGATATTTCGTGGAGTGCTAACATCTCGCACTTGAAGGCTCACCTCTATCGCCCACGTAATGCAATTTCTCCCCAGTAAAACGTGAACCACATCCAGTCAGCCATGCTTGAGCTGTAACAGAGCGCTCTTCTTGGTATATTTGCGGTAACAGCACACCCGTGCTGTCGAATGCCGGAAAGACTGACATCCCGGTCCTTCAAGCATTCAAGGCCAAGTTTCTTCGCACATGCTTGGGATTACCTACGTGTGCTAACACGGTTGCAACAATTTTTCATGCCAAAGCCATCTGATAACGCATACGTAACTGTCGGCAAACTCCGGGCACATTTCGCCATATATCAGACTGCCTGAGCACCAACCTCGCTAGCCTGCCATTAGAAAGACAGCAACTCCAAGTTGTTGCGGCTAACCAGCATTCCATCTCCTGGAGATTCTCAACCCACTATGCCGCTATGCCTGGTGGTGCCTGCAAACCAACATGCCATGCACCTTGAAGTACCGTGTCTACAAAAAGGCTACCCAGTCATCTGCAGTCCTCAAGCCACTTCATTGGACCTTTTGCATATTTGTAAGTAACCGAACTTTTATTTATACAGACGGTTCAGTCTCGGGAAGTTCGACGGGCGCCTTTGTGGCTCTATCTCGTCAAGCACCGTCCAGTTCAAATTCACACGTCCGACGTCTACGGGCTTCTGAATCGCCGCACTTTAGCCGCAATGAAATTCTGCGCGAAACCAACTGGCAAGCGGGCATATTCTGGCGACTCCAAGGCGGCCATTCAATGTGTGCGAAGTATACGACGCGAGACTACCATCATCTGGTTCTGAAATCAATGAAATCAGTCATCGCGCCAATAACCAAGGAGGTGACGTATCTTTCAGTGGCTGCCGGGTCACTGTGAGATCAGGGGTAATCATCTTGCCGACAACGCTGACGCCCGTGTGCCCACGACGGAGCGGCCACACTGCTCATACCACTGTCAAGTGTTCACGCTGCAATACCTCGCCACATCGCGCATGATGCCACACTTATGCATTGAATCTTCCACTTAACTCCACCCGACGCCCATAGAACCTCGGTTCATACTCACAATTACAGCTACCATCAAAGGACTTCGTGACTTGATGCTACAATGCTGTATCGGTTGTGGGTAGGTGTAGCTTTTACCCAATTCATTCATTTATCGCATTGTATGGCTGACTACCCCAACCGTGGTAACTGCAATTGCGTAGAAACTCTCGACCATGTCTGTGCCATTGAACCGACTTTGAAGAAGATCGCCGGGACTCTCCAGTGTGCTTTATGGAGGCTGAATGATTGACTGTTTACTCTGGGAAGATTTACGGTGCGTGGCCTTCAAGTACACCCTTCTACAATTCTTAAGGGGACATCACTGAGAACCGCCTATGAACCATGCAATGTGTGTGCAGTGTACGTGTGGTGTACAATGTATATCTCCTCGCCGCTCTCTATTTTCTCTTTTACTTCCTTATTTCCCTATCCCCCACGTGTAGGAAGCAAACTGGACTTAGTCTAGTTAACCTCCCTACCATTGCTGTATCTCTCCTCTGTACCATACGTTCATCGCACAAGTTTTTTGGCGTCATATCGACAGGATCTATCATGGAGCGATGACGTATCGTAAATGAAAAAAAAAAGGTTAATTACATCCGTAATCTACTGAAGTTTTTTGCAGGGAGACCTGGCGTATGTCACCCATGCAAAGCTACCGCTGTACAGGTACTTTTTTCCTCGGCTTCCTGCGTACCGTCATTGACCATGCAGCAAAACAAGCCTACGAACGTACAGAGTGTTCAGCCTAGGTACTGTATCCGATTTTGCTAGGCTTGCCTCGTAGTGCGTAGATGGTGGCTTCATAGCAATCGCTGGTGACCACCTAATCGCGACACATATTGACGTTGAGACACTCAAGACACATGTAAGGCATATTGCTCGGACACCCTGCTACCACCTCAGCCTCTTTACTTGACAGACCACGTTCGTCCTTATGACAAATGGTAAGCACGTATCGCCACTCTTTGCCAACACGCTTCACACCCGCCGCGAGGCCTTCGCTCCTTCTTGTTGCAGACTCCGGCTAACACCTGGCTACAATACCTGGCGTACAGAAAAAGGCAGATATGTCGTCACCTGCTCTTAAGCAGCTGCTCTGCTCCTGTTATGCGAACGTACCAAGGCGGTATACACGTATACACCGACGGCTCTGTTTTTACAGAACCGTTCAACGGTATCTGTTGTGGTACCAATAAAAACCGCAACAAGCAAATTCGAGACGCGCCCCCTTACGACAACCGACGGAGCGTAGCTCGCAGCTTCTCTTGCCGCATTGCAATTTAGTAGTGATCAACGGCCACAAAAATAGAATATTTCAGTGATTCCAAGGCGACACTCAACCCTTTTATCACTTTTACGCCTCGGCCCGCACGACCAACCGGTGTTGGGATTGGAGAAGAGGCTCGCCATTTGAATAGAAAGGACATGAAATAGCTTTTCATGGCTTCGAAGTCATTGTAGAATAATTGGCAATGAACGGGCCGATCGAGCTGCCCGTTCTGCCATACTGAAACCAATCACATATCAATTCCGCTCTCCAGAACTGACGCTGCACGAAAACAGCATGCTTGCTCGCAAGCGCACCACGTCGCAATGAACGAGCCACATTTCACGCACGCACGATTATATACTTCAGAACCAACTCTCAGTTCTTGAATTCCTCCAGGACTTCGCCGAGGACCACACTATACACTATGCAGTGCAGGTTATGGTTGGGTGTCGCATTTACCATGCGGTACGCGTTCCGCGTAGGAATGGCCGACACTGCAGCCTGTGACCATGCGGCAGTGACAAAACACTCGGCATGCTCTGTGCTGTGCTAGTGCCCGCAGTACTGCTCGCAGAGACAGTCGCTCTGCTATGCACTAGACCAACTGGACCCAGACTCTTAGGATGAAACAATCCTACATACCGACAAGGCTTTATGCCGCAGAAGGCTGTGAAGGGGCTCCTGCACTTTCTGCGTTTCAACCGGTCTTTTCAAACGACTGTGGTCGGAACGCCCTCCGCGTGCACTTTCTACATGTAGAGCATGTTATACTAGGGGCTAGTCATGCGCCGTCGCCGTCCGCAACCTCCCCTCCTCCACCGCCAACCATCTGTGCATCCTTCCTCCTTTCAACAAGCGCGCGCTCAAACAAGCGCCAACGGCGCGCACTGCGTCGCTAGCGTCTGCGGAGCGACGTCATGACGATGTACCTCGCGCCCAACCTATCGCGTGCCGCCGTGGAGAGTACGGCGACGAAGCCGAGTGAAGAATACCTGAAACAACGACCGCAACGACGATCCTTCGTGATAGATGGCGACTTCAACGTCGATGTCATCAAGGATGATTGGGTCGACTACACGGAGTCGCGGCACTCGCTGAAACGAGCACGCACGACGGCAAACATCATCCGGCCACGGTTCGCAGGACGTGCATTGACCACGTCTTGGCAAATTTCGACCTTCGACCGCTGCAACCAGACCCCTCACCCTTTACTTTACGGACCATAAAGCCATCTTGCTCATTATTTATTTATTTATTTATTTATTTTTATTTATTTATTTATTATTTATTTATTTATTTATTATTTAATATTTATTTATTTTTATTTAAATATAAATAAATAAATACCAGAGCGTCATCAATAACATCGTCTTTCGCAGCATACGTGCGTGCGTGTTCACTCATACCACACGCATGTCGCAAATTACAAACCACATTTAATCGCAGTTCAACATATATGCTCCGCATGCTAACCAGTGTTCCCACTCGGGAAACTGCGGTCGTTTTTGGCGTGAGCGGAATCGAACCTACGACCTTCGAATAACGCAGTCGATGCTCTAACCACTGAGCTATCACGGCGGCCATTTCCCAGCCACTTTGTTGGGTTTATATGTGAATTTAAAGGTCGTTCCTGCTCACGGCAGGTATACACTTCTTTCCCTTATTCATTAGCGAGGGTCTCGTACTCTTGGTGCCGTGTGTAATATGAGGGACTATTGGTCACTGCCAGTTATAGGTTCACGTGCTGCGTGACGCCAAACAGGCTCATAAAGAGTGTGCCACACTCGCCGCCATGGCTACTAGGGGCGCTGACTGACACTCCCACGTTTAAATTCACATATAAACCGGATAAGTAGCTGAAGGGACAGCCGCCGTGATAGCTCAGTGGTTAGAGCATCGAACGCGTTATTCGAAGGTCGTAGGTTCGCTTCCTGCCCTCGGCGAGTTATTTTTTCACCCACTTTTCTTTCTTCTCATTACATTACAATTGGCCTAATAACTTCCCCTATACCTTCCTTGGCATTACTGTATGTTAGATCTCATTAATATTATGTAAACACGAAAAACAAGCCCTTAATATACACTTGCTTCTCTTATTCATTAATGAGGGGCTCGTACTGGCAGACTTGGTGCCTTTAGGTTGTTATGAGGCTATTGGTCAGCTGCCATTTAGTAATAGGTTCACGGTGCTGCGTGACGCCAAACAGGCTCATAAGAGTGTGCCACACTCGCCGCCATGGCTACTAGGGGCGCTGACTGACACTCCCACGTTTAAATTCACATATAAACCCGATAAGTGGCTGAAGGATAGCCGCCGTGATAGCTCAGTGGTTAGAGCATCGAACGCGTTATTCGAAGGTCGTAGGTTCGCTTCTGCCCTCGGCGAGTTATTTTTTCACCCACTTTTCTTTCTTCTCATTTACATTACATTGGCCTAATAACTTCCCCTATACCTTCCTTGGCTTACTGTATGTTAGATCTCATTAATATTATGTAAACACGAAAAACGAGCCCTTAAGTATACACTTGCTTCTCTTATTCATTAATGAGTCTCGTACTGGCAGACTTGGTGCCTTTAGGTTGTATATGAGGGACTATCGGTCAGCTGCCAGTTAGTAATAGGTTCACGTGCTGCGTGACGCCAAACAGGCTCATAAAGAGTGTGCCACACTCGCCGCCATGGCTACTAGGGGCGCTGACTGACACTCCCACGTTTAAATTCACATATAAACCCGATAAGTGGCTGAAGGATAGCCGCCGTGATAGCTCAGTGGTTAGAGCATCGAACGCGTTATTCGAAGGTCGTAGGTTCGCTTCCTGCCCTCGGCGAGTTATTTTTTCACCCACTTTTCTTTCTTCTCATTTACATTACAATTGGCCTAATACTTCCCCTATACCTTCCTTTGCATTATTGTCTGTTAGATCTCATTAATATTGTGTAAACACGAAAAACGAGCCCTTAGGTATACACTTGCTTCTCTTTTATATATATATATATATATATATATAATATATATATATATATGTGTGACGTATGAAGTGATGGTTGGTAGAAGCCGAGAAGGAAGAAGTGAGATTAGAATAAACAAGGGTATGAGCCAGGCCACGTCGCCCATTCATCATAGCGTCACACAAGTCGACAGGATGGAGACCTGCCTGCCCCTTCATCAGTCACTCATCATCGACGCAGTTCCCCAGAAGACGCCCTGACCGTACATTGACTACCGATCATCGCCTAGGAGGACAACGACCAGCACCATGACAGAACCATCGCTGACCTCGACATCTCCAAGTACACCGGATCAGCGGACGACGGACCTGTACAGGACTGGTTCAACCTGTTCGAACTCCACGCTACCGCTGCATCTTGGTCGGAACGGGAGATGGTTACGAACTTCAGCGACTACGTCACCGGTGAGGCATTCAATTTACCTAATTCACATATTCGAGAATGATGAGTCATGGCAAAAATCAAAGACGAGATGATTGCCCGTTTTAACGACTATGACAAGGACTTCCTCATTACCGACCATCTGCATACAACCACACTCGGCCGTCACAGTCCACGCTTACTTCTCAAGAAACGTGGCGTTCCACCAGGTTCCTCTTCACGAAAGTCGGCATTTTCAAAGTCGTGGCACCAACATACGACACGAGACGTCGCTCACCCTACTGATGCCTTTCATGCTTCGTCTCGCATACGTGGTCCACCACCTGGTTTTCTACGACGCAGCTCTTCAAAGGCTCCTAACGGTCGCTATTCGTGTCATAAGGACGGCCTTGTTCATGGTAGACCAGCTGACACATGGGGAAAATACCAAACAATGCCAAGATGACTCAAAGAGTGAAAATCAGTCTTCACGCATTGGAGCAGCTTACTCCCCATCTCGCAGACTTGACCCCCTCCTGGTTTTCCATCGCTTGGCTCTTTCGTGACTCAAAATGTCCATCTCGCATCTAGCACGCTCACAATGGTCGGATAGAGCTGCGGAGCTCGGACGATGCTACGCCAAGCCCTGGTATTACCACCCAGATTCATGCGCCAGAACAGCTCGCATCGTTAGTTGCACAGAAAGAGGGCCATTCACAACTCAAACCTCACCGAACTACCCCTGTTGCAATGTTGCCGTCCAGTGCGCAGCCACCAGAAACTCCAAACACAGAAGGCTCAGACGCATTGAACGTCGCATGCTACCAGGCGCAAGAACCACTCGTAGTGACCGCGAAGAAGAAGCCCCTGATGAACTATCTGTAAACTCTGATGTTTTTTTGTCGCAAGAGTTCATTTCCACGGCACCGCAGACTTGCCAAAATTTGCATTTTCAACCTGGCGATGCGACGTCACATGTGGTACCTTCATGCAGTGGTCACCAATCCAGAATCGAACCAATTCAGAAGGAAATCATCAAACCTCGTACACAGTTGTCTTTCAGAAGCGTCCGTAATCAACCACGTCACAGAAGCCTCTGAAGAGCAGGCTAGCAATGATGGCGCACCACCAACCATGCCCGATAAGCAAGAAACCTGTTCACCATGCATCAGCTGTCTACAGGACGCGTCAAACCTCAAAGTAAATGAATGTCCCATTCCGGAAGACTTGCCACTACAGCCATCTCCTGAGCAGCATCAGCAAAACAAGCATAGCAAGCGCGCAACCTCATGCGACAACAAAATAGACTGCAACGAAGGCATCGACGAACGCGAAATTCAACGGAAGCACACTCACCAATTGAGAACAGCGGAAAATAGGAATTCTAACCCAAAAACTATTCCAAGACGTCAAATTTTCTCGCATAGAGGAAAGTCGCCAGAGACGCTCCCTGCGCCTGCAGTTACACAGACCGCAACACCACCGAAAACGCCAAGAAAGATGCGGAAGCACTTCTTGCATACCGCCAGCCCGCAGGCATCACGCCGTCACAACCCGTCCACAAGCACGCATTTTAGAAGCAAAGCGTCTGTCGCAGCCACGACTCAAATTCCAACGCATGAGACATCCGACCTTCCAACGCTACAAGGACTCCCAACCTTGTTCGTTCCTCAATACTAACCAGGTTATGCCATCATAATTTTTAACGCTGAAGGCACGGTTATGCTCTCCAGAACGCAACAGCCAACCTCGCCCACCTGAGGTCTCCTAGATATCACCGGACTGCCTTTCCTGGGAACATTTTGTGCAAGTGCATGGAACCTCCGTGTGGCATGGAACTACTGCATTTTCTGGCATTATTTTTTATTATAAGACTCCATTTGTTCATGCTTTCTAGATTGTAGCTCGCGCATTCTTTCAGGGGGAGGGGGAATCGTGTGACGTATGAAGTGATGGTTGGTAGAAGCCGAGAGGAAGAAGTGAGATTAGAATAAACAAGGGGTATGAGCCAGGCCACGTCGCTCATTCATCATAGCGTCACACACACACACACATATAATATATTAATATATATATATTATATTATATATATATTATATATATAGATGATGGTAGTGAATTATCTATGCTCGTGCATGCATCCGAATTTCGGTAAAGAAACAAGGCGCGCTAGTTGTGTCTGTCATGCCTATAATTAAAGTTTAACCTTCTATTCGTCTCATAACGCAAATAATGTTTGCGAATAATGTTATATGCCAATATGTCGTAGTGCATACACGCTATCACGCCCAGTGTGTCAGTGATATTCCCTTGAAAGTTAAGGCGTCTCTCCCTCCAAATTGCTTCGCCTGTCTTTCGTACACACACACACACACACACCACACACACACACACACACCACACACACACACACACACCACACACACACACACACCACACACACCACACACACACACACACACACACACTAACAAAAAGGGTCACAGTAGACTTACATCAGTCAAGATTGTGCCAGAACAGTATAAAAATTAGTGACCCATAAGCTTCGCCTTTAGGAGCTGAACGCAATAGCGATGTCCTGTTCCTAGTGCGCACTTCAAGCATTTAGTGCATGTCGAACTTTCCAAGCACCGATTACGTGGCCTTCAGGGAAAAAGACCCAGAAAGCCTGTGTGCCTTTTGGTGGCTGACCGGCATTAAACCACAAGGCCACTATGATGACCACTTTCTGACGCCCGGGTGGCAACGGGCGCTTGTACCACGCATTATTGCTGCAATATTTCGTTTTGTAATGTGAAGCATGTATACAGGACGCATGTGAAGCATGGAAGTTACTTTCACTGCATTTCCAAGCAAGGAAGTTACTTTCACTGATTCACAGGGACGCGTGACCGTGTGGTAGAGCATCGCTTACCACGGAAACCGCCCGAGTTTGATCCGCACTCGGACCGAGATGACCCGGCTTCGATGCCTTATTTATGTTCATCGTTCTCGATCACCTATAAGATAACGATTTCTTCGCTTACAATTAACGATGCCGACGCCGGAATTTCCGCGAAACGAGCTCTTTAACGCTATCGCGTTGAAAAACCTACAAGCACAAACCGCTTATACTAGTCGCCGACTTCAGCGTAGACATTATCGACAGTAGGAGCCTCGCCCACCGGTCATTATTCACTGAGATGCGTGGATTTTTTTCTTGCTATACTACTACTACTACTACTACTACTACTACTACTACTACTGCTGCTACTACTACTACTACTACTACTACTACTGCTACTACTACTACTGCTACTACAACTACTACTACTACTAATTATTATTATTGTTATTATTATTATTATTATTATTATTATTATTATTATTATTATTATTATTATTATTATTATTATTATTATTATTATTATTATTGAATGAACAGCTGCATGAGTGGCCTGATTCACGAATTTCAGAGTGTCATTGTCAACCTGAATCTCGGTGCGTGTAGATCGTTGCTGATATGCGCACATGCAAAGTGTGCGCTATTGCTGAGGCACGTATATTCGCGTGTGCATTCTTAAACGACGTAAACGTGGAGAGCGTGTACTTCGAGACGCCCGAGTGCGCCGTGGAATTCGCGTGGTCGGTCGCGCGATACCGCGCTTCATTGCTCACGCTTGCGGTTCCTCCTTCGTCTGATGTCGCGTTCGACGTCTTCGCTGGTTCGTGCTCGAGTGCAAGAGCGGCCCGTTGCCGCCGGTGTCGTGTTGCACGTCTTCGTCGGCGGGCGTTCCTGGCCATGCGACGACGGTCGGGGCTGTTTGACGCCCCGCGGCTGCCCCCGCCGCACGTAGCTGCGACGTGTTGTCGGGCCTCTGCTGCAATTCGCTACGAACGAAAAGCGGACTGAGCTCGAGTTCTTCGTCGCGATGGGACAGTGGCTGTCGCTGGCCCACCGCGCCGCCTTTCCCTCTGGGATTATTACTGGCATGGACGCGAAGACCGCTCGATTACGGGGGTGAGTGTGTGAACGTCTCGATGAATGCTCCATGGTAGTCATGCATGAATGACGCCGAATTCGTCGCCCGCTCTTAGTCGCATTTTCGATGGACATTTAAGCCTGGTCCCTGAATCACCGCTTATAAAGGTGTTTAGCAGCGTCTAATACATCGCGTAAGTGCCACAAATTCTGTGTTTATCTCTCCTGGTCTGCTGTCACTCGCCTGAATGTATAGTTCACGGCACAATCAGAACAGTTGTGGCGCGCTTAAATTTAGAGTAGGGAGAAGCAAAACGGACTCAATAGATGGTCGCGGTGCATGGTATAGCGGCAGCATTTTGTGTATTTGGACAATGCTCTCACATCTGGTGGTTTTGGGACAACCCCACATATCAATCAATGCTCTCACATCTCGGTCACTATATGTATATGCTTTTAGCCGGTACGTTTATTGACTTTTTTGCTTTATTGTCTGTTCATAGTGCGTACATCAAACCACAAGCATAACAGAAACAAACAGTGACAGTCCGACAGAACTAAAGTTCCTTAAGTGCTGCCAAGAGTTCTAACCTCGACAATCACTCAGGTACAATCTCCATGAACAGTGAAGGCCACATAGCATAATCAAATCAAAGGCATTCTCTTTTTGGTGAATTATTGGCGAAATCGTATACGTTTATTGACAACCGCCACTTTTCAATTTACTTTCTAAGGTGGATTCACTTTAGAGCGGCATGTGGTCTCTCGACGATTTTTTTGAGTATCACACGTTGGATTGCCCGTTCGTCGGCAGCAACAGGCAGGCATCGACACCGGAATCGTGTCGCGACGGCGTACTTCAGTCGCCGCCCTGTTGACGCTCGGGGCGTAGTCGCGCCAAGAGGCTGTGACGTTTTATTGCTTTCGCGCTCGGGAACATCCACCGCAGCATCCGGTGCTCATGTCGGCGCGGCCACATTGTCCCGTCGCCGAACGAGCACGCGTGACACCCCGTTCGCTTTCTCGGCTCGTAAACTCGGCTACGAATGGCGCGAAGCGTCGCTTGGCGCGTTGCCGCGGAGGAGTCGCGGGCCATTTGTTCTCGCTTTCCGTTGCTGCTGTTGTCGGCGATTTCCTCGGCGCTGACTGCGTCGCGCGCAGACGCGCTGCTTCGGGTGTGCCCGTTCAGTGGAGTGTTTTACGGCAGCGTTTTGGGACGTGTTGGTTTTGTGCTATGAATGGATACTTCAGCGCGCGAAGTGCGTCCCTGCAAGTGTCACAACTGCACTTGAAGAAGGCAGTTCCCATCAGCATATGGTGGACTTTTATAAGTGCGATCTATTGTTTTGCGATTATAGTTTTCTCTAAGTCGCCTTCTCAAAGATAAATGTTGCCTTGCTCTCTTTAACCCTTTCGCTACTTTTGACGAGTATCATAGTCGTGAGAGTTTGTAACAAAATGGCCGGTGCCGACTACACTTAGCGTCTATGCTTGACGATACGTACATAGCCGCGCGTGCCCAGGTTGGGCAATTTGTGTTCCGGCTTTCATTGTATTACCACGTGATGAAGCCCCCTCGAGTTTTTTTCAGGCGATTTCTGAAATGAAAAAAAAAAAAAACGTACTCAATCCAAAGAATAATACCTTTTTATTTGGCCGTCGTGGCGCGTTTTCGATGGAGGTGAAAAGCTCGGGACTCACGTTTTTAGATTTTGTTGCCCGTTAACGTAAAGAACTTCATGTGATAAGAAATTTCGGAGCTCTCAGCGCCTCTAATGATCACGCAGCAGTTTTGGAATGTTAAACCCCATCATAAATTATTTTTATTAATACTGTTTCATTAACGAAAGCTATGCAAGTTAATTGAACGAAAAACAATTCAGTAAATTGAGCACGTTTTTCTTTTTTTTTGTTATGGTAGTGAAACAGTGAAGAACTATCCGCAATCTATGTGGAGGGAATAGTAACTCTTCCGATGAATAAACGAGCACTATTTAGGCGTGTTGTTAAACCAATTAAACCAAGAGCTGCTCGAGGATGTGAATCGTTACACGCCCAAGAACCTGTGTCCGCCTTTTCATGAAGGCAGGCCGGATATCATGCTACAGTGGAAGTTGAGGACACATACAACCATAGTGGGGATGCGAGCTTATGGAGACCCGATAGACGTACACGACCGAAAGTAATATAACGTAAGCGCCAATTAAGTTTTACGAAAGCCCGTTGAAGGGACCTGACATTATTTTTTGAACGCGAGTTCATTCTACCAGAGAAATCTCCGATGTACAGAGACTGCTCTGAGCAAGTGTAAAGGTCAGGAAATGCCGATTTTCACATCAAAGTCAATTTTGCCATGGTGCATATTCTGGCATGCAGCTTCACGCAGCGGTATGGCCGAAGCTGGGATGACACCAGTACCAATATACCCCCAAAATGGCCGTTTGCACGTCACCGGCGGCGGAGCCACGGCGTAGAGCGGCCCCACGAAATATTGCGCGAGCACGAGGCGGGAGGCCCATACCGATTGTGACGTCAGGGTTAAAGTAAGAACCGCACACAACATAGAGCAGCCAGGTCTAAATCCAATGAGAGATTTACTCAAATATGATTTTGTTCTACCCTTCTCAATATGTCGCACAAGTAGAACCAGCTCTATTAACTTTACAACATTCGAAAGGAGTGAAATAGGCCTAGTGTTGTCTCTTGCATAACCGGCTCCCTGTTCTTTAAGCAGGCGTGTTGCTTTAGCAACATTCAGTCGGGATGTACCCAGGCATTTTCTATAGAAAAGTTTATAAGGCTAACAATATCGCCGGGAGAAAATTCAAACGTAATTTTTATTATCGCTGTAGTTATATTATGCCGAACCTGGAGGTGAAGCTTGTAGCCCCGCCGTGGTATGGCAACTGCAATAGATACATACATGTGTGAAAAAGAACCACAGATTAGAAATATATCTTCTACACAAAACTACAACCAAAATTACAACATTTCGACCACCTGGGGTTCTTTAACGTGCACCCAATCTGAGCACACGGGCCACAACATTTGCGCCTCCATCGGAAATGCAGCCGCCGCGGCCGTAATTCGATCCAGTGACCTGCGGGTCGGCAGCCGAATACCTTAGCTACTAGACCACCTCGGCAGGGCAGGTTGTAAAAGAATACGTCTACTTAGGACAGGTAGTAGCAGTGGGACCGTACCACGAGATTGAAGTTACTAGACGAATAAGAATGGGGTGGAGCACATTTGGCAAGCACTTTCAAGTCATGACTGGTAGATTGCCACTAACCCTCAAGAGGAAGGTATATAACAGCTGCATCTTGCCGGTACTTACCTTCGGAGGAGAAATCTGGAGCTTACAAAGAGGGTTCAGCTAAAAATGAGGACGACGCAGAGAGCTATGGGCAGGAATATGATAGTTGTAATCTTAAAAGACAAGAGGAGAGCAGAGTGGGACCTGGAACAAACTGGGAATAAGGATATCATATATCGCTGAAATCAAGAAGAAATGGACATGGGCCGGGCACGTAGCGCATAGGTAGGATAACCGCTGGTCATTAAGGGTAACTAACTGGATTGCCAGAGAAGAGAAGCGGGTTAGGGGAAGACATAAGGTTAGGTGTGTAGATGAGATTAAGAAGTTTGCGGGTATAAAAAGGCAGCAACAAGCACAGGACCGAGTTGACTGGCGGGAAATGGGAGAGGCCTTTTCCTGCAGTGGGCGTAGTCAGGTTGATGGTGATGAATTTGATGCGACTTTCAATGTCTATATGGGCCTGCCAAATCCTGCTCTGAAGCCAATTTGGGATGGATTTAGGACTGCGTGCTCAATAATGAAATGTGGATGCAAATATTTACAATTTTATCAAATTTAAAGTCAGCGAGATAGGCTCAATCTTGTCCTAACGTATCTCTTACCTGGAGTTTTAAGTAATGGTACCACCATCGCAATCTTCTACTCTGATAGGAGCCACGATATTCTGAATGAGCAATTAGTTACGACTAATAATATTCTTGGCATTATTTAGCACATTAAGCATCGGCTCCAGGCACGTCCGGACCTGGATGCGATGATGGAAAGCTAGCTAACACCTTTGATAGTTCAGCCCTTGTTGCATTCAATACAGGAGGTGATGATTGGGAAGAAAACAATGCCCGCGGTCAATTACTTCTAACGATCCCTTTATTTTTTGCGGAGACAAAACAAATATCTGCAATTACCGGCCGCGGAATTAATTTTTTTCTTACGCAGTAATCTATACAGGGCGTTTTTATTGTTCAATTTGGAGAGATAGTCGAACTTTAGAGTATCGTACTGTTATTTTGCTTTCGAAGGTGTTCGTTTAAAAGTACCCGCGCACAACTGATAGCCTTCCCAATTTTTAGGGCACTTATTTTACAGCAACTTTTTCCAGGCTGCCTTGCGGCGCCTATAATCCCTCGAACACTGATCAGTCCACCAAGGAGCTTTAGAGTTCTGCTTAGCTGGCGAAACCAAATTCAGCTTTCTCGCGGAATTATTTAACACAGAACCGATGCTCAAAGCTTTCGACTCCGAGCTTGTAGCTGCTGTAGACGAATGAGGCAAGCAATCATTGTTTAAAACTCGAGTAATTTATACACCTCCGTACATTAAAAGCTAACGGGGCAACCGGACTCATTACTTCAAACGTCCTGGCAAGTGTTCGATATTCGCGGCCCTATCAACCGTTGACCAAGCGGAAACATTAAGGCTGGAACTTGCAAAAGTCAATTACGTCCGTGGCGCTGCCTGAATTTAAGGTTGTCAGATGATTATCTTGTGCCCAATCCCACAAGCGGCTGCCACACGCATCGCATTTCAACTCTCAATAACATGATGAGCATCGAAGTGCCCTGCCAATAGAAGACTTCTACCACAGGTGCCAATTATGTGTTTAATGGCTGGGTGTTATGTACACCTGACGGGAAGTAAGCATTGGCTACTGAAAAGTCCTGATCAGTTGCGTCCAGTTATAACTAGTATTCCACAATCTTGAGAGAGAAGTTATAGTGTATCTTTGCTTTATGGGAGATTCTACTTGATATCATTGTAATTGTACCACCACCTATTGGAGGTTGTTTAAGCTAAATAACCGGTAATTTAAAGTGAGAATCACTATCTGCAGGGTGCCAAGATTCTTGTAATGAAATTAAATCTGGATTTAACTAAACACGATCAGAATGTAAACCACTAATAGCAGAAGATATCGAGTGACAATTCAACTGTAAGACTTTCAGGGATGCTATTTTGTGATGGAATATTGCAGAGACAACATTCTACCAAGTACTCCTTGAGCACTTTACTGGGCAAAGCGTGTTTTGACTAGGATTTAGGAGAAACGGAGATTGCAAGGGAAAGGATATTTTCAGGATTAAAAATAGTTTGATTTTCTGAATATAGTTTCTAAATGTCTCTTTCTATGAATTGTGAAACGTCGGCAACAAGTAAAAAATGATCGGTGTTATTGATGGCCGATTTACCCGCACGAGCCCCGCGCATGAGCGTCTTCTTCATTGTCGCCTTAATATACCCACGAGCACTTGGCCGCGCACTTCAAATAGGCTGAATTCCTATCACATTTCCCCCCAATTCCAAGAAATCGAGGAGGAGCACAAAGGCGACGTATACACAGCACGACGTTGGTCTCACGTAGCACAAAGGTGACGCACGAGCGTTGTTCTTTGGCATCTCCAAGCCATGGTAGCAGCATTTTTTCGCTCATTAGAGAGAAGCGTTGGAGGGGTGGTGGCGCAGTCACACTGGATCACTGGCCCACCACCGCACCTACGTGTCGCACGCTCCTTCGCGTCGCAACAGCTTTATAAGGAAATGGGGCGTTAATTAGCGTCGTCGCAGTTGACGGCGCGATCTTTCTTGTTCTCAAGCTGCGACGCCAGGCGGCTCCGTGCCAAATGAGCGCGCCCGCTTGCGTGTGTGCCTGCGCACGTAGTGCTCGGCACTTCGGCTGCTCGTGGTCGAAATTGCAGCTGGAGACATTAGCAGTTTCTATTCTGTTTGCTCTTCGTCCCGCTGGTGGCTGCATGGCCCCCGCTCGGCCAGCATTCGGCCCTTCCCACGCGTCTTCGGTGGCAGCGGCAAGGCGCGCTAATTCGGCCACGCTAAATGCGCGGCCCACAATTTCCTACACGAGTGTGAGTGGCACGCTCTCTCACGAAAACATTTCTCTCTCTCTTCGTCTCTCTCCTCCCACTCCTCACGTTTATTCCCGATGTGTGTTCTTTTTCTTTTGCGCTTGTGTTTGCCCCGTTTTGCTCTTGTCTTTTTTTGTTTTTCCACTGCGCTTTCATTTTGCCAACCCGTACACCAACGCACGCGCCGGTTTGCCCGTAATGCGTTTCGCTCGCTGGCGTCCGCAAAAGAAAGCAAGAGCTGTTCGGCGTCGTTCCGTTGTTTCACGCGTACGGCTTACAACACTGGATATTTTTTCTTCTCCGCCCTCGTTTTCATCGGCGACCATGGTGAGTTTTAGCGATGTCTCCCGTTCTGCTGTCTTGTTTGTGGCGCTTTTGGACAACGCAGGGTTCTGTCCTCGCCGAGTGGTCTTTGTCCACGACCCCGCTGTTAAAGATTGTGACTTGCTTCTGACGCCCCGAAGGTGGTTGCGTATCGTTGTCGCGAAAACGGCTTGAGTATAAGATACTTTGCTTAGGCCGAAGAACACGGTGTATTTTTACGTTGCTCACTTTTCGGCCATCATATTTTCCTCACGAACTGCATGGAAATGCTAGCTGTTGGTATCCATGTTAACGATCGGTAAGCTGCATTTCGTTGTAACTGGTTTGTGTAAGTTATATATTCTGCGACGGAAATTTCGCACAGAAGAGAGCACGGTGTATTTTATTTCGCTAAGTAAGCACCAAGAGCCACTATACATTTCTTAATGAGCGTTTGGCCCCGCCGCAGTGGTCTAGTGGCTAAGGTACTCGGCTGCTGACCCGCAGATCGCGGGATCGAATCCCGGCTGTGGCGGCTGCATTTCCGATGGAGGCGGAAATGTTGTAGGCCCGTGTGGTCAGATTTGGTGCACGTTAGAACCCCAGGTGGTCGAAATTTCCGGAGCCCTCCACTACGGCGTCTCTCATAATCATATGGTGGTTTTGGGACGTTAAACCCCACATATCGATCAATCAATTAATGAGCGTTTGCTGAACCTAGCTCCTATCTTTTTTTTTTGAAGAAGAAGAAGTTGCGCACAAAGTGACGCAGCCATGCACAAACAAACGATGCTAACACATTGATATTTGGTAATCCACTGGTGATTGTTTGTCGAAAGATCCGGCTTATCTGCGATAACATGCACATGTGCACTGACATCAGTAATTACGAAGCCCCCCTTTCCCCGTCGTTTTATGCGCTGCTCCTTCAAAAAAAATATTGCTCACCAGTTAGCCCATTAGTACATATAAGCGAGTTCCTCTCTGTTGTTTTTTGTAATTTTCGCTCACTATGATATATAAGGCCAGAAATTTCCAAATAGGGAAGCAAGCGAGAGGCAGAAAAGGCAGCGTCGCTTAGACAGTATCCTGTCTGCCATTTTTTTTTTCTGTCTTCTATTTCCATGTTTTTGTGACTTTTTTTGAGTGTAACAACGGACCAACTCGCCCAACAAGCTATCATCTTGTTTATATAGCAGTTGTTTTTAATTTCTCAGTGGTTATAAAATTGAGCCTAGTGGGATGAAAATACAAGAACTTTATTTCGGTCCAACGAATCCAGAGGCCGAGGCCAAGCCCCCGTCGAGGCTAGGTCAAGGCACCGGTATAACCTTCGTTTTCGCCGCAGTTATCTCCGTGAACAATACATCATACCTGCTATTTCTACGTCACGTATGAGACAGATTACGATGTATACGACGCTGTGCCTGCCACATTGCCTGGGATCGAGTTGCGCCACCTGGATGATACTTGTTAACATTAGTTGTTACTTTTCACGTTTGTGCCCCTCCCCCGTATCCCTTAGTTGTGAACCAACTCGTGCAGGAACCTCTCCAGGTTTAGATGGTATTTCATGCCGAGCATTGTACAGCGTACGGGAATGGGTAAGGAGTTAGAGGTTCAGCCTTTACAACTTCTCACGGCAGGATGACAGTGTTCCCGATGTCGGCAGAGTAACCGTTAGGTGCCCGTCTCTAAGCAGGGCAACTCTTCACTCGAGCTCGCCTCGTACCGCCCGATAGCGCTGGCCAGCTGTGTAAGGAAGATTGGAGAACGCATGGTCCTTCGCCGCCTGCAGTGGTATCCTTGACCGGTTATCCTGGACTGGCTAACCTCCCTGCTTGTCCTTCTCTACCATTTCAGCTCTTTTTGCTCACTATTTTTTGTGCGTTCCCTCGAGAATATTATTTATTATGACAAATTAACGTATTGCGATGTGTTCTAAGTGTTAAAAAAATGGCAGCATATCCACGGAGTGAATGATGGAGAGTGGGGCGAAGAATTCGTCCGTCCATTCGTTCTTGCTTCCGTCCGTCCATGCGTCCGTCAGTGTGACCGTTCATGCGTCCATCAGCCCGTCCGTGCGTGCGTCTGTTCGTGCGTTCGTCCCTGCGTTCGTCCATGCAGCCGCCCCTGCATCCGTTCATGCGTCCATCCATGCATCTGTCTATGTGTCCGTTCGTCCATCTATTCAACACTCCAAGTACCACCATCTCGCATCTTTTCATCATATATTCCCCATTTAGAAGCACCGCCATCCAGCGGACATTCCAAGGACTAAACGAGAGGTGGCACACGCACACTTTCTTACGGCTTGCGCTTCGGGTCCACTTCCCACCTTTAACCACCTCGAGTTCACGGTATATACTAGTTCACTGTATTCATGGCACTGCGGCCGAACGCTCGCTAAACCTTTCGAAAACCAAGGAGGTTACTTACGCCCAGCGAGTAGACGTAGCAACTTTTTCAGTCAGATAGTGCTCAATGTACATGCCAATGGCTGCTAATGGGAAATGAGAGGCGGAGAATTCGGCTTTTACTTTCTTACGGCTTGCGCTTCGTATCTACTTCCAATTTTTACCACCTCGAGTTCATTCATGGTATATACAAGTTCATTGTATTCATGGCACTGCGTCTCAACGCTCGCTAAACCTTTCTAAAGCTAAGGAGGTTACACCCAGCGAGTATAACGTAGCAACCCTTTCTTGTCAAATAGTGCTCAATGTACATGCCAATGGCTGCTAATGGTGATCGCAGCCTGCGCGTTAACTAAAAGCCGAATGCTCCTGTCTCTCATTCCCCATTAGCAGCCATTGACATGTACATTGAGCACTATTTTTTATTGTTCAACAACGCACAGAAGATCTCTCACCGGCACCACCTTGGAGGTCAAAATGTTTACTTGTTACATACTACGGGGGACGAACGGGTGCCGCTATAAGGAGCTTCGCCCCTAAAGACGGCTGGGGCAAGAAATAAACAGAACGAAAACTGTGTGCAGTCAACACCGTCACTGCCGTTTTTGACTGTTCTTTCTGCGTCTCTTGGACTTTATCGAAGTATAAAACGAGTGCAGCCCAAGTGACGCGCATATCGTTACGCCCGTGCCTCACCACTCTCTCTGTCATTTCCTACCCAGTGTTCTGAATACCGTATATTTCCACCATGTAATTCCAGCTCATAACTACTCTGCTCGAGGCTGTTCACGTTGTGGTTGTTAGTACCTGCTACCAATATCGAAGGTCTTTCGTTTACCGAGGGGCCCAACATTACTGCAGCCGATAGCTGCTTGCTACATTGCCGACGTTTTCGTTCGGCTTGTAGCAGCGTTATGAATGGCCGACGTAATCCATACTTCTCAGCCAATCCTCAAAGGCGAGCCTTATCGTACAGAGGCGCATGCATTCGTTCGGTAGAGCATGCATCCAGGCTGCTAATACGATGTGTTCTGTATGTTCTCGCGTCGCGACTGGCTATCCATTAATTTTCCTTCGTGAAAAAGAAATCGCCGGGGCTACTATCGCGAAGGAAGAAATGCTTTCTCTAGCTTGACTGCGTTTCCTTTTTGTTTCTTGTTCGACTCCACACTAACACTACATAAACATACACAGATGGCGAACGTACTACCCACAGCATACAGAGACATATGCCCGTGGTGTAGAAGCACACCGACGCTCTACCACATTACGTAGGAATGTACGGCACACACCGAAGAACAGTAAAATGATAGCAGCTGAGAGAGGTGGAAGGCAATACTGTCTAGCCCAACCCATGAGTACCAGCGGAGGCTGGTCAGGAGGGCGGAAGAATAGCGGAGCCCGCGGTGCCTTGTTATAAGGGCCCGTCCACGCGGCGTTGCCCTGTTTAAGCGGCAACGCAGTCTTTTCCACAAATAAAGTTTTGTTCTTCTGTTCCTCTCGCTGGAAAAAGCTAATCAACGGCTTGTGGGTGGCCTGCCCTGCCTACACGCGAGTCAGCACGTAAGGTGGTTGCAAAAACAAACAAACAAACAAACAAACAAACAAACAACAAACAAAAACAACAACAAACAAACCAAATGTGGCTGATCTCTCTTTATAGGAATCGGTAAACACGAAAGTGAAGCGTTTCTTCACAGATGTAGTTGAGTGGTTATTGTGCATTATTTCGCCATAAGGCTGAAGGAATGAATGCTACAGCAGCAACTGCTAAGTCATGCGAAAAAAGGCAACTACAGTAGCAGCAAATACGGAAAGACGGGCTAGTTGGTACTGCTGCATAATTGAAGTTTTTTGCGCACACACACAAGGACACAGAAGAAGGGAACACAAGGACCAGCGCTGCGCTGGTCCTTGTGTTCCCTTCTTCTGTGTCCTTGTGTGTGTGCGCAAAAACTTCAATTATACAGTAGCAGCTCGGAACTTGCAGCGTGCGCCTCAAGCAGAGAGCACGCACGAAATGAGCATACACAGGACGAGGCGAGCACGGACTAACAATCACAGCTCGACACTTAAAGCGCTCTGTATAACCGAAAAAAGGGCGTACGAAACGAACGCAGAAGTATACACAGGACAAGCGCGAACAGTTGTCATAATTCTTACTTCTTCGTGTGAGAGCATCTTGCTCCTTTCGCAAATTCGGCCGTGGTAGCGAGCGAAGTGACCATCGTGCTCTCTCAGAAGACGAGCCTGATAAGCGCGCGTGCGGGACACCATCCTTCGAGGAGGCGGTGCTCTTCGAAACGCGGAAGGCGACGACCTTTATAGCGGTCCAACGCTAGGGAGCCTTCACGTGCGCGCCGCCTCAGTTTCTTGTAGCGTTAGCTACACTGGCCTCGCTGAGCCAATTTCGCGTGGCAATGGTCTGCGCATGCGCAATGATACTCCGCCGCCGCCGCGCGCGGCTCGCCGCCGGGTGCGCGCAATTCGATGCGCTGCGCAACGATCGGTGTGTCACGCACCGGAGCCGGCACCTCCCCCGCACTCGGCCGCGGCCGCGCGCGACTCGCCGCCGCCGGTGTGCGCTTTCCAGAGGAGTGCCGTCATAGCCTTGGTAGACATATGGACGCCGACGCGCGCGCCTTCCCTGTGCAGTCGCCATCTGACACTGCGCTGGAGCCGCTTGATAGCGCCTCTGACTGGTGTTTGCCACTGTAGTATAGCCATGTAGAAGGAGAGTGCGAATGCTGCTCAACGATGCGGTAGAGCGGAGAAGCTTAACTCATCGGAACCCGAAGTAGTTGCACGGCAAAATAGATATACATGTGCCACATAATACGTATACCGTGTGTTTGTCATGGGAACAGCTGTAATCATGCTATCTGGAAAGCTAAGAATAATCAGCTGAACCTTTGCTAACGCTACGTATATCCTGGCATAGCTGAGCTAAGCCACAGCCATTTTGTTTTAGGTTGGCGACAAGGCAATCTGTTATATATTTTACGTCATATTCCTGATGGAAATACGTCAGGGGGCTGCGGCGACCCCGGCACAAGACACTTTCGTGTCGAAATAATAATATAATAATAATAATAATAATAATAATAAAGAAGAAGAAGAAGAAGAAGAAGAAGAAGAAGAAGAAAAAAGAAGAAGAAGAAGAAAGATAGACATATACGGTATATTTGAACATGGCTCACATGCAGGTGAGCCATGCGTGCAAGAAAAGACCCTCAGCTCCCAGACGTATCACGCTCCTGTCCATCGCGTAATACCAAGAAGTGCTTACAAAAAGCACTTCCTACTTAGGATTCTGCGTGCACCATCGTCAACATGCACGTGCGGCCACGACGACGAGTATGTATCATCTGTTGCTCGACTGTCGCAAACACGACACATTGACGGTGACTCAGGCAGGAACTCCACGCGCTGGAGTTCTCGTCGACGAAAGTACTAGACGCATATCCATCTAGGATGAACCTCAAAGCAATGAAACTGCTCCGACATTGTTTTTATGGCACCATAGTTGTGATAAATATGGGTGCATTATATTGGAAGGGGCACCGTAACTGTATGTTTGCTCAGCCGAAGCGTGAATTTTCGAACTCACCAAATGTGGAACCGAGTGTATATATGTTGATGTTTATTTTGTTTCTTAATTTTTGACGTCGTCACAACTAAGCGCGAAGGGGTAGCCGTTGCCAGGCAATGTTGAAATCTCCTTCAGTAATTTCTTTATTTCAATAAAGAAAGAAACGCGCTTGTAAGAGCGCGTAAAGAACGCCTGCAAAAACTTCTCCTTTAGCAAACAACAGTGACGATAAAATACACGACGATGTGTTGAAGGCAGGTTCGGGGCAAGGATTCTCCGTAGTTTTTTCAATGAAGTTCGTGTGATGTTTAGAAGCTGTTTTTTTCCTGTGTTGATCAATGTTAGTAGTGTGAACCGCAGCAGCTGTTTATCGTAACTTGCGCGACATTCCTTAAATTTGGCATTCTTCTGGTTTATGCGTATTGTGTTTTCCTAAGGAGGCTTGTAGTCACGCAGTTTGGTTTGTAGAGAACTATCTTTTTTCCCAATAAACCAGATCTATACTGACGCATAAGTTATGATTGAGGATTGAATTAATGATGCGTCTATAAGGGTCACCATTGTGTGAGATGTACATATCAATGGACCACACGCTTTTGCAACACTGCAAGCTCGTTGATGCTTTCGTTTGTGGTGACATGCCAGACAAAAAGTAACCTACATTTAATTACTGGTTAAAAATAGCATTGCAGAGAAACATAGTGACACTTATTAAGTCATTCAACTGAAACGCGGCACACCACACCTTGCGACAACAATCTCGCATTCTCTTTCAACCAACTTCTTATGATTAGTTGAAGCTGCCTTACAAAGAATGCGTTTTGTGAATTGAAGATTCAGCCGAAGGGAAAAAGCGCGCACGCACACGCATTTAGACAGTGCGAAAACAAACAATGTATAATATCACAGCTGTGTAGTGTTAAAGAAACAACCGTAATATGGCTTAGAAGTGTGGCAAGTTTGGGCTAGTAGGATGACATGACGATAGTTATAGCGCGTCTCTTTGTCGTCGTTCTGTTCTCGCGCTATAACTATCGTCATGCTAACAAGCACATGACACAAACGATGGTTTTAAGACATCATCAAGTTTCCGTATTGTTCTGCCGCGACGTTGCTTCCGTACAAATCATAAGGTCACGGCGTTCTTCCCAGAGTAGCGACATTAAGACATTACTTTCGTAATGTTGTGTTAATGCCAATGTGCTAATTTACTCCAAAAATGCTTTACTGGAGTGCTAATCATGTTAGTGATGTATAACTGAATTGGATAATTTGTTCAACTTTTGTATATGTTATCGCTTCGTGTCATTAGCTGTTATATTTTTGTTATATTGTAAGTTGATAATGTACCAGATGCCTTTATCGTGCAAATAATCTGTTTACTGCAGCCAAATTCGTCAACCGAGCAGGAGCCTCCGACAGGTCTCGGTACTTTTTGCTCTTGTCACCTTTCTATAATGTTACAAAGAAAAATAATGTTGTCATGTAAAGTTTGGCTCATGCAATCATACGTGATGACTAATCTAGAACAGTTGCAGTCCTCGGCCGTATTTCTTTTTTGTGTTTGTTTTTTAGTATAATAATGAACACTTCATCGGAATACTGGCGACCGTATTATGCAGCTATGAAGTAGAGATTTGCGTATTCAAACTACTTTTTTTTCGGGTTCTTCCGTGCCGAAAGTCCTCGGTGTCAACAGCCGCGACCATGGAGCGTACACGAACTCCGAATGAAACCGGTGCAGAGCGTCGCTTGAAGCGATGCTCTGGGCGCTACCGGGTCGAGTCAACCGCGACGCGCCCCGCGGACGAGTTTATGCATGCATGATCCCGCTCGCGTCGCCCCTCGATCGTTCGTGGGCGCCCTGCAATGCGGAAAGAGCCCGCACCTCGTTGACCCCTTCCGGTGACCCTGCGGGGGCACGTAACGCGGGGCTCGGCGGTGTCACACTCTTCCTGCCCGCGCCGTCGGCATTGATGCCAGCTACGCTTTGCAACTCGGCCACAATGACGGCCACGTGCTCGGGCCGCCGTGAAATGGAGGGAGTGGCTCGACTAGCGGTGTGACGTAACCCAGGTCTCTCTTCCCACCATAAACCTTCACGCACGCTGGTGTTTAGTGTATCGTCCCACGACGGTAATGTGTGGGAGCACTGGGATGGAAAGAAGCAGCGACAGACAAAAGGTCCGCTACTCTGAAGGCTCATTTGCATGAAAGTGCTGTGGGAAAGCGGGGGCTTGCATGGATTTCGTCGCCGGCTGCCGTCCACAGCCGAGAACGGCTGTTACTCTGCGCGAACGTTTTAATTGCTATAGCTGTTTCTACGTGAGATTGTCCAGCGATCCATCGCATTCGTGGCAAAATGCGATAATGCTTTGTGATGGCTCAAGTTGTCTCATGGGATCCACCACAACACTGGCATCATATTCTTGTAGATGACACTAATCGCGGCGAAATGTAGTACTATGCAAGAAGCTGGTTCCAGCTGGCTTCAGATGGAAGGGGAGGCGCCACGTGTAGGCAACGTCACACACCATGACGCGCTAAATCAATCATAACGATGCTATCGCATTAGTGTACGCAGTCGCTGCATGTTGAAGGTGGAGAAAGGGCCAATTGCTTACAGGCTTTGAAGGAATGGGCGTATATTGCGACATCATGGATAGAGGCAATGCGCGCTGTACCAATTCCACTTGAGAAAAATAATTCTCGATGACATCGCCTGCACTCGCGACTGTATTAAGCAAGTTCAGCTGCACCTCTCTCCCTTTATTCTTTCCCCCCTTAGATCACTAAAGCCGGAACAGTGTCGTGCCGGTCAAGTGCCCAAGAAACAAAACTATAAATAGCTTACGTGTGTACTTATATACATGGAATAACATATGCCCTGGAGTTTGCCGAAACTTATTTTACACTTTCGATCTGTTTTTGCAGGCCGAGGTAGGCAGGGCCGTCGAGGACCTGCTCGCCTCCGAGTCCACTGGAAGTTCGTCGTCATGCTCTGGAAGCCGCAAGAACTCGTGTCCTGACTTGTACAGCATCGGGGTTCCGGACAACTCGTACCGGACGCCAGGCAAGTTCGTGGCCGCTTACACGTCCCTTAGCGCACCTAGACCTCGGCGCAGCGTCAATGGAATCGGTGGCTCTTCATCCGAGAAGGCGCCGTCGACAACGACTCTGGTCGCCACGAACGGCTCTCGAGGACGCCGCGCCAGCGACGGAGAAGCGCCGGCATGCTGGGACGCGTACTACAGCTGGGAATCCTTGCAGCTGTCGCGGCCTCCCAGCGGTGACGCACAGCTGCTGTCCATCTACACCGAGCGCCTCGTGGAAGCGGTCAATGGTTCCTTCGCCGGAGAACTGTTCCCGCTCGACGATGAAGGGCCATCGATCGAGCGTGGCAGCGACACCGTTGACCAAGGCACTTGGACAATTCAGCAGATGACCGAGGCTAGCTGCACTCCTCGCGCTGGTGAGCAGTCGGCCTCAGAGGTGTCCGTCCGAGGGGATGGCGTCGAGGATGCAGAGAGCAACGTGGCTTCCGCCTCGCCGTTACGCGAAGGAACTGAACGGGATTTTCCGAGAAGCACCGACGATGGCGAAAGCAGTGCGAACAAGAAATTGTCAATGGTGAGGTCATCTTCGTGGCCTGATCTGGCGGCACTACGGATTGGCCGTGTGGATTCTCAACATTTGACGTCTTTGTGCGGCTCCAGCCGGGCTGGCAGTTGTCCAGAAACATCGGCCGATCGAACCATGAGTGGCGTCGCGTTGTCTTCGGTCGTCAATATCGACAGCTCCCAGGCGCTTAGCTACGACGGCTCGCTGTATAAGAACCAGCAGCTTTACTACGAATCTGACGAAAGCGGCGATGATGAGGAGGGAAAGAGCCGGAAAGAGCCACACATGACATCCTGGGTGAGTACCTCTGAATCTCTTCCTAGCCCGCACTATGGCTCGCTTTCAACGTATGACTCCGTTTGGCCACACTTCCGAATCCGCGCTGCTGTGTACGGTGAAGAACAGCTCGTATGCTTTGCGGGACAGAGGGAGGGAGCACCAACTGACTTAAATGTTGGGCCAGTTGGTGCATCGTTACTTGCGCCACGTCTTTCAAGTATACTCACCTTCACGCGTAAGATGCAGTGGCGCTACTGTCGGCAGACGTGCATTCACTTCTGTACCCAAAAGCATATTTCTAAAATCCAAATAATTGGTGAGTTGCACAGTTGGTGAGTATACATACCATAGTCAACCCTTGTCTTTAATTTCTCCTATCTGATAACTTTTTCTCCGATTCCCTTCCCCCAAGCTCGGTAGCCAGCCATGGAAACTGCTCGCTTTTGCGCGATCATTTTTCTAAAGATGGTAGTGCAAATACATTTTTTTATCTATCGCTGCAACTGTGCGCGCGTCTGTTGGCCTCATGTGTCTGCCCAGTTTTTTCTTTTACTATCCCAGTCGGGGGCGAATAGTTTTTTTTTTAGTCCGCCTTGATTTCGTAGGCGTATTATGTGTTGATTACTATACACTTCAATAAAGTACTACTAATAATGCCTTCTACATTTTTTCCCGGTGCATTGTCTACCAAATTTACATGAATTTGTCTAACAAAACGCGGGACCTTGGATTCACTACATTTTTTTTTTGTAAAATACATGTCGCGTGTTTACGGCAAATGTTGTCGATAGTCCATTCAGTTCTTACCGGAGGGAGCGCGTGCACTTTAAAAAGTTCTCTTGAGGAACTGCGCAGTTACCCCGAAAAGGGCTCTCTGCCTGCCCAAGAGACGAAATGTGAGCAAAATATTGCATGACAAGGAGAGGTACTTTTTTTCCTTGTGGAGTAAAGCGCCTGTTTTTTTTTTGTAGTAACTTCAGGAACGCTCGCACCGTGTGCAAATAACCCATCGGTGTTTACACAAGCCTGTTTCCTGTCTGACGGTGCTCTAGCGTGTGGGTGGTATATAGTTGGTGTACGCGCATGCTGAGTGAGTGGTCGTGATTTCGAATTCCGTGTGTTTGCTGCCAATTATCCGAAAAATATTTCTGAATGTAATGCGTGCACATCGATTCTGCATTTACTGACATGCCTGCAGGCACATCGAAATGCTGGTTAAGTCAACGAAGACATGATTTTTTCTTTAGCGCAATATAGCTGGCTTCTTTGAGAATAACCGCGAGAGCGTGATTATTTTTCGCAGTTACTCCCGAAATGGTGCAGTGGGTGTGACAGTTAGTTACTCCTCTAAAAGCAACACCCAGGCACCTCTTGCTCCTCTACTTCTTAGAGTGCACGGATGGGAGCGGACAGACACAAGAAAGATAAAAACACAGGCGCTTTTTAAGCACTGTTTTCGCCTCGGTATGAAGAACCGACTAGCTCGAAATGTGTTATTCCTTCAAGTTCTACTTATAATTCTGTTTTTCTGAATATTTGAGTACCACACCACAGCCTTCATGCGCCTATATGTATATGCCCCGACAATTGGCTACGCACAGGAGGACTCAGTAGGGCTAAGTGCATGCAAGCACCCGTAAAAATATAGCTCGGCTCATTTCCTTTTCACACTGGCAATTTGAAACGGGCATACAGAATGCAAATACGAAATCGCACTGCGCTGAAGGACGGTTATTTGGGCCGGTGGTACATTTAAAGAAACGAGAAACGGCGCGAAAAACAACTATGATATATATCTTATATATATAATATATTATATATATATATATATATATATATATATTATATATAATATATATATAATATATATATATATATATATATATATATATAGATATATATAAGATAGAGAGAGAGAGAGAGAGAGATAGAGAGAAAGAGAGGGAGGGAGGGAGTGAGGTGGCGTAGGATCAACCCAGTCGTCCGCCAGAGCGCCTGAGAGCGAGGGCCCAATTAACCGGTAGGCATGGAATCCAGCGAGCGAGTCCGAAGTTTTGTTCCGCACGAAGAGGGTATATATATGTACACCACACTATTGTGAAAAGTTGTGAGGGAGAAAAGAACAGTGATAAGCTGCCTGCTGCAAATTCTTCGTAATCATATTAAGAAAGAAAAAAGCCGTCACCCACGTCATAGATCACAAGTTCTGTGGGCAAAAGCGCTATCGACGCACACTCGTGCGCATATTACCGTATTTGTCAGTGCAGTAACTTGACTGTAATGAAATCTTTGTTGCAAGTCTATCTCGCTTGGTCCGTCTTTGTCAACGTCCTGTGTTGTCGCGATGTTTTCTTCGCGCTTGCTGCTGCTGTCTGTTTATTCAGTTTGCACTTGTTGTTTCCGGTATAAAAGTTCTCATGACTTATGCTCTTTTAATTGTACCGCAGGTTTCGGTCAAACGCACCTGCCGTGGAGGATTCGCTGAGGTCGAGTTGCGAATCAGTGATTCTGACCCCGAGACGAAACGGCAGCCGGCGCCGCCTTAACCCGAGCTGTTCATCCGCGAAGACGAGCGCGATGAACTACCGCCGCTGGTGGCTCGCGACCACCGCGCATTCGTTCCGGCACCGATGTCGCCGTCCACACCGCACTGCGCGACTCGTTCACACGCTGGACCTTCGGTCGCCGGGGCTGGTGCGCAGCCGACTGAACCCCTACACGATCGAGGTGATCGCGAACCACGTCGTCCCCCGATGAAGTTCTCGCCACCGTGTCGACGCTGGAGGCCCCGACTGGCGTCGCGTCCGCTGCCACCGCTGGTGATCGACGAGAACGAGGCCAACACGGGAACGTGGTCGTCCACTTCGACGGCCCACTCCGCTTCCACTGTGGTCAGTCTCGTGTCCTCCTGAATGCCTTGTTTGATGTCAGAGTAATACTTCATGTGCATTGGTAGGATTTGATTGGTCCTATCAGATGAACCAGCCCACAAAGGTACATAATCACGTACCATAAAATGACGTGAGCGCTGTTGTGTTTGCGTCATTTTTGTGTGCGTGGTTGTGTCTTTTGTGCGCTGCTTCATCAAATAGTATGTTGCAGTGACTGTTTGGCTGCGCAATGCTTTGAGAACCGATAGTGTGCAACGCTACTTCTATTTGCGCATTCGGCATTAGTCCCGCAATCAACCACCGCAGCTGCTCTCTTTGAATTCGTCCACAGTTCTTTGCCTTACTTGTAGCCAGAACTTTATCTCAGTATTTTACAGAACTTAACTTCGTGGGTACCTGGTCTTAACAGCTGCGGTCAAGACATTGAAGTTTTCGTGTGGCAGGCATAGCTATTATGTCTGCGTTAAGTGGGCAATTTTGATCGTGGTAACCCCGGCGTGGTGATCTAGTGGCTAAGGTACTCGGCTGCTGACCCGCAGTTCGCTGGATCGAATCCCGGCTGCGGCTGCTGTATTTCCGATTAGGCGGAAATTCTGTAGCCCGTGTGCTCACATTTTGGGGGCCCGTTAAAGAACCTCAGGTTGGTCCAAATTTTCGGAGCCCTCCACTACGGCGTCTCTCATAATCATATGGTGGTTTAAACCCCACATATCCCACATATTTAAACCCCACATATCATCAATTTTGATCGTGGTAAGGGTTGATCTGGATGAGTCCTGCTACACGGTGACTTTTAATCGCCATCATGCCCGATCGGGATGAAACGATCATGATTTGACTGCCGAATCGCCATTTTGCTGACGTCTGCGCCAAACTCGATTCGGATTCTGGGTGAGACCGTGCAGAAACGATGCGGTATTATCGCAGGCCTTCCTACTCCTATCAAGTCAATGTATGGGGCAGTATTTCAGCCTCCCCTCCTTTTGGATGACAGACATCTGCCCTCCTCGTTCGCGTGCCTATGCCAGTGTGCACCGGTTTTAGACTACAGATTTCCGTTTGCTCACTTGCTCTTTGTCTGCGCTTTTGTTTCTCCTTTCTCCTTCTTTGTTGTAGGCAGCAAACTACAAGTTGCTCGTCTGATTTGCCCCCCTGCCATTCCTATAGTTTCCTCTCGCCCCGCGTGGCAGAGCGACTTGTCGAAAGCATATTAGCTGACGCCTTATTTTCTCGCGAGTCGTGTATTTCCGTCGCCTGCTTAAGGAAAAAGTCTGCGCAGGCTGCAATTCACTTTATGTTGACTCTAAGGATACCGTTGTGTTTGAATGCCTCCTTCGCATGGTACCATGAGGCGCGCCGTGTTCCATGCAGGTTTGAATGTGTTGCGCGCGCTTGAGGAGCGGGTAGCGGTTTCCCGGGCGGACTCCGGAGGGTGGGTCAGGAAACATGATCGTGGTTGCGATATCGCCGGCTGAACACGCTCGATATCATCGTCGGCTGCGTGCTCTGTAGGAGGGTGCTTCGCTTACCGGGCGGACCTCGAGCTTCAACCACATCGGCAGATCTCTGCGGGACTTTTGTGACGCGGCCCGCACGCGAGTGAATATCGCGAGAAAAATAAAAACTAGGCATTCATGCGAGGAAGACTGGATTTTCTGTAATGATAGACAGCTTAAACTGTTTTTTTCCTCCTCTCCATATATATATATATATATATATATATTATATATATATATATATATATAGATATATATAGATATTCATCATGAAAGAAGCATACACAGACCGCAGACATCAAAGGTGAAAGGAGAAGGGGATAGAGATGGAGGGGGAAGTGGAAGGGGAACGCCTGGGGGGGGGAAGTCCCCGTTATTTCTTTTTTCTTCTGTTTTTCTTTTTCTTTTTTGTTTCTTTTTCTCTTTTTTTCAGTATTTTGTCTCCTTGTCCTTCTGATTTGAGATTGTATAAAACCAGAGCACCAACAACGGTACCTTCGATCCTGATGAAGGCCAGTCTCTAGGCACGTCTAAAAAACCACGTTGTGACCGCTCACGGGGATCTCCTTGACGATATATATATATATATAACACCTCTTGGCGTCCTATCTGCTTTACTTTTTGGTCGTGTCCTATTTTCTGTCGGGCAGACTGTATTCTTTAAAGTTTGGCATGATTTTAAGCTGATGAGAGACTTAATTATCCCTGGCATGTACTCGTGAGTAATGTAAGGTTTTGCTTAATCTCTGCCAAAAAAAAAAATGGTATGAAATGGTAAATTCAGTGTTGGTCTAGTGATATTGGCTTGTTATTGATTGGAACACGTGAACAAAGACAATTGGATTCTCTATAGAGTGGCTGGCATTTTGGCATGTTGGTTCATGATGCAAACTGTTGAATTGCGCAAACAAGACATTCTAAAAGAAGGAACTTGGTGTTATCGTCTCTTCTTTTAGTCCCTGTCTTGTTTGCGCAATTCACAACTGAATAAAAAAAAATCTGTGGTTTTGGTAGCCACTCACTTAGGTCCAGCTAGTGACATTTACATTGTGCGTATAGCTTGCAATTTCGAGCAATTCACCCAGTCGTATACTCTGGTGATATATGAATTTCAACAATGTAAGAATAAACGGCAAGAAAGGGAAAATGGATTAAGATAGTGATGAAAAATTTTTGCACATTGAAATCGCGTTATGCGAAGCATGCAGAGGAAAGTTACCGTGTTGCGATTTTTTTATCGAGTGACTCGTCATGAAATGGCGCTAATATATGTATAAATGTTGCACTCATAGACTATGTTGAAGATTTGCAATGATCGGAACTCCCTGAATGTGTGCGCATGTGTTTTTTTTTCTATTTTATTTTATATCTCCCTATATCTTTCCTCTTTCCGACCCTTTTCCCCCCCGCGTACAAGGTAGCAAACCAGTTCGTCTAGGTTAACCTCCCTGTCTCTTCCTGTTATTTATTTCTCTCTCTCTCTCTTGCAGATGCTTAATAACTAGTTATTTGCACTTGCGCACGATACCGACAGGGACATGAGTATTAGCAACACCAGAAGCGATAAGTTGATATGAAGCGCTGGTGCTCGCGATTGTGTAACCTTTTGACACTGCTATAAATGAACTCCGTCGCACGGCGCCCAACTACAATTGACGTTAGCACAACGTCACGGCTGTATCATAGCAGTGCATATGTAATGTTTATGAAATTGGATAGCCGACGCTGTAACCGCCATTGACGTTTCGCGAACATTAGGATCTATTTGAAAAGTATATTCAGAGACCCGTGGCTCTGTGGTAGAATGCGTGATTGCCACGCAGAATACTTGGGTTTCATTTCTACTGGGACCCTCGCATTTGTCTTTGCATTCGCCGGATCAACGCCGTCGATGTCAGGTTTTTGCTAGCGCTCACGCGTTAAAATTGCCCACGTGTGCTCTCCTCGTTCCAAGGTAGCTACTCAGTGTCAGTCTCCTGTGGCTCATACCCGCCCGCGGTTATGTGCCACGTGTCTGGCGGAAAGGCTTTGACGACGTACGCGACGGGATTGTAACAATTGATGTCTTAATCAGCGTGTCGTGTTCGTCAGAACAGCTAACCCTTCCATACTAATTTTGTTTACGCCAAGTTAAGGGGGTGATCACGAGAACACCCAGACGTAAGTGGCTAGACAGATAAAGGCCAGAGCTACTTGAAGTTTGCAAATAAATTGCAAAGAAGAGGTACTTGCAGTTCTAACCTTGAAGAATACAAGTCCGAGCACAGAACCCCTGTTTATGGATTTTTTCCAACGGTGTACAAATGCGCAACAAAAGCGTCACCACGACAGTTAGAAACTGTTTGCTGACTGTGGTTGTAATGACGACGATGGCGGCTCGCTGACCTGCACATCAAGTTTGAAAAAAAAAAAAAGAATTTCGAGAGGAAGGCTGGAAAGAAATGGTTTGCTTAAACCCGTGCTTCCAATCACCGTTGCACGCTGCGTGCTATATTACTTGCAGAATACTTGCTCTTAGGCCGCAAATTGTGTATTTTTTTTAATGCAGCAGCACTTTGGGGGCCGTACTGTCGCATGCTGTCGTAGCTAGGCATAAAGCAGGCAAAACTGCATGTGTAGCATAGCCATTTGAGCGCACTCTCTCACCTATAAGAAGCCTTCTTTTTCTTGTTCTTCGAGTGTCTTAGTGGTGATAGAAGTAAATATGAGTGAATGGAGAGAAAAAAAGATACGAAAACACTGCGAAGAGGAGAGAACCGAATAGAAATAAAGATGGCAGCCTAGCTCCGCACTTCTTCAGGCTTGGTACCACCAGTGCTTGCTGCCTTAAATTTGTTTTTATCGTAAAAATTCCAAAAATTACCAAAGACGATGTGGGAAACGAGGAATTTGCTGGACAAAGGCTTTGGTTAGGTCAAGTGGCCATTCGTTAGATTGCAGTTCTTGGGCGCCGTTTTTGGACTGAGCGTCGTTGGCACTCGCCACAACCGACCGAACGAGCGTTTTTAGCAGGCACCTCCGGTAAGAAACTAGGAAGTTGTAAAATTAACAGACAAAATAAAATGGCAAAGAGCTCTCTGTGTAGGTACATATGTCGAGTCGCCCAAATATTCTGCGCGAGTGACAGTCTTTCCGTTATCTTTGCCGTACCAGTGAAATGGGTTGCAAAAAAGGTGAGGGCAAGCGCAGCCCACGTACCGCATTCCCACGGAACAATTTTTTTGCGACTTTGTACTATGATGCGGTGAGGACGCAAAAAAAGAAAAAAAAAAAAACACGTACATGTTCTGCACATGTTCGCTGCCTAACATATCAACTGGGGAAATCACTTGTGCAGCTGGACTCGCGTGTTGCACGGAAAACACTGTAATCTTCGGTAATTTCTTGCTTTTTGAAATATGACCATGCAGACTCAATATGATCGCTTTCACTGCGTTTTTTTGTTTTGCTGGTTGACCGAGTAGTTCATAAACATCAATATAATGTTGTTTCACCCGTTTCTTATACGTTATATGTGAATCTGAATGATAATCTGGTAATAGACAATGTGCGTAAATCGCAACTGATCTAGAGTATTATTGCAGACTTGTTAGCATGGCCTGAACTTTTGAAAACAACACGCTATAGTATGGGACATAGCATTTGATTTTGTCATTGCTTTTCCTGTTCTAGCGCTGTTTTCAGAAGTTAAGTAAAACAGGCAATCTGAAGCTGCGCAAGGGCTGCCTTAAAAAAGGTCCGTTGTCTGCGCTATGCGCCGTGTTGAATTGAAAATCACGCATGCAGCGGACTCGCTTAGACTATACGTTCATAAGTTTATTGTGCTTTCGTTCCTCAGTGCTCGACTGCTGACTTGAATGTCGCGGAATCGGATCCAGGCCACAGAGGTAAACTTTTAGATGGAGGTGAAAATGCTTGATGACTGTGCACTTAGATTTAGTTGCACGTTGAATAATTCCTGGTAGTGAAATTTCCGGAGGCCTCCACTACTGCGTATCTCATAATCACATCGTGGCTCTGGCATGTTAAACCTCAACAATTATTATTATTAATACAAGTTCCTGAGTGTCTCTATCTTGTTTCCTTGCTCTCTCTCTCTTTTTGCACACCAGAGTCGGCACGAGTTGGAAGAGTTCCTGAAGAGCGTCGAACCGCCGCACGATCCTCCTAGTTGGCCGCAAGATGCCGTGACAGACGACACCGGAGATACACGCAGGTGAGACCTCACTGACCGTTGTCGCCTATTGTCCTCACTAAATTTCAGGGACTTAGTCCTCCCAAGTTAGTGCTGCCTATTGTGAATTAGAATATCATATTCTAGTTCACTGTACATGGGTTGCAACGGACGTCATTTCCGGCTGGAAAAGTGAGCGACTGACATGCTTGTCAACATTGAGTCAGGCTAGTCAGGCTGTGCGTGCAGCTGAGCGCTGGTTGGGAGCTTGTCGGCGTCTTTCCTGCGATATGGTGAAAGGAAACGTGCACGCGCTTTGTCCATCGAACTTGGAAGAGCTTGTGGGACCGATTTGTGTACGTTACCGAGCAAAAATTGAGATGTGCGATGGCATATCAACCCGTACGAACTGCGCATCGGTAAGGATGCTACACCGATTTGCTGCCTTCCGTGACACATGGCGACGTCGTTAACTAGGGTGTTTTCGACAAGTGACGCCACGTAAAAGAAGGCCTGCAAGTCGCTTTGGATACAATCGCCGCTGGCGTTGTGATTGCGGTGTTGCAGCATGATGTATTAAAAATTAACCAGCTTTGCTGTACCGACTTTCGCTCAACTTGGTGCGAATTTTCTGTTCTTTGTTTAGTTTCTTTTTGAACGATTTTTCTCGAACATTCAGCCAATGCCTCTTGTAGGAAGCTTATGAGGAATGTTTCCACCAAGAAGATGATCTCTTATATCAAAAGGCGAAGCCTAACGTGTCCTATAAAACGCGGAAATAGATCACCGCCGGTGTCCACATGAGTGATGCAAAACATCGTGATCAGCACATGATGATGATATTAGCCCTGGCGTCGTAATGACGTCACCACGACGCCGCAGAGTACTAAACTAGGTGACGTCACAATTACGTCTTCCCTGGGACGATCAGTCAGCCAAAGAACTTTATTGAGGTCTTGAGTGGCCGATTCTCCTCAAGCGGAATGTATTGCGCTATAACTTTCCTGACTGATTCGATGTGTTGCGTTGTATACACCTATATAAGACGTAATACAGTACGCGATTTGATTGCTATGAAAGATAAAAAGGCGCAAATGTATGCTATGAAATTAAATGCATGAGTAGAATTGAACATAAGACGAGCCGTGTGTGTTTCATTTATTAGTGAAACTCCTTACTGTGTTTTTCGGAATACTTGGCGGTTTGTATTAGCGCAGCACGATGGTGATGATGATGACAATGTGGCTCATACGATAATGCTCGTGCAGTTCCAGCTTCACCTGTGTGACAGAGTGTGTGGAGGAGCTGGGCTCGTCCAAGAAGCCTGGCGGCCGTGCGCAACGATGCGAAAATTGCGTCCAGGACGCAGCACACTCTGGCCGTCGCCACTCAGTCCCCGTCGCCCGTGTGCGATTCGTCTTCATCCTCGTCTTCTTGCGACGCGCCTCCGACGCCGCTAACTCCAAGGGCTTCACCCAGTTCGCAAGAGGTTGTCTCCTCGGACCTCTCGGACAGCGCCGTGCATGGGACGGCCATCGGGACGGCCAGCGTTGTTGCGCCGCGCCCTCTGCAGAACGGCGCCCCCTTCCCTGCCCGCGCTGGACGGCCACTTGTGCGTGCATGAGGTGCGCCTACTGCCGCTGTGGCGGTATTTACTTCAGGAAAATGAGGCGCAACTGCGTCTTTATTTTGTGTGTGTTATACAAAAATGCTTCTTTATTTTCTACATGTATAGCTCTCTAAGACAAGATTATAAAGTATACTCTATTTCACCATACACAGGATACTGCTCACACCAGTGATACATTCGTGTTTGTTTTGCATTCTTGCATGCATGAGGAAGTAGCACCTTTTGCGTGTGCTTCAAACGCCAAGCGGCGGCGTCCGAGTCTAGATGAAATGCCGATTTTGCGCAGCCATCACTTTCCACGAAATGCGCGCACCTGATTACTTCTCGTAGGAGTACCTTTGCAGAAGCTCTGCCCCCGTAGTATAGTGCCTAGAATAAGTATATTCTAGGCACTATACCTGTAGTTTTCCCTTAATCAACTAGAAAAGTAGTTGGTTGCATGCAGAAACAAATCGACTAGATTACGTCTCGCATGCTGCCTTGTTATGTTAACTCTCACCTGTAATCAGTTTAGGTATACTCAGACTACCGGTGCAATAAGTGTGAGACGCAGCGTATTCGTTGAGTGTATTTGTTTGGCTGCGTTGCTGTAGCTGTTCCCGCACTGCTCGCTCTGACGTGGCTGCGTGTTAGACCCGTGCTATCCTGAAATTGTTTGAGCTCGCTGTAGCTTTAATTTTTTTTTGTTGGGAGGCAAAAACTATCATCATTATCATGAACCGGCACGTGTGCTTTGTTCTTTTCTTCTGCTTCGATGCCAAACACATGCAAAACTCCTCAGGTGGCTACGTATGTGCCACAGGAATCGGCCATTCGGAGTGCTCCGAACAGATTATCGGGTATCGACAGAGCACGAGCGTGCGCAGCTGATCCGATCGGCGCTATGGTATTTCCTCGGACGTCCGATGTTCAAATTCGCCGCTAGCGACGACGTAAACACCAGCTGCGCCATCGAGCACTGTGGCTCGGACACATGACTGGAACGCTGTTTGCCTGCATTGCCAACAGGGCTCGCTCACTGTGCACGTGCATTTAGCGAGCGTTAGGGGCGTACATGAAGAAAAATAAGAGAAAACGATATAGGGTGAGTTCGTTCACTTTACGGAACCTGGGCCACTGCACGGCCACCCCATGCACGACCGACTTAGCGCGCCTTGGCGTCGTATGAGCACGATGTATTCGATTTCGCATGCCTACCTTGGCTTTCGCCCCAACTTCATGGATAATTTAAAATTCTATTTGCCCCCAAATTTATATTTTGATTTCTGGGGAGCCTCCCGATTGATTTTTATTGGCGAACATAGATACAATTAGGATCGCAGGTTTTTATCAGTCTTCATTTGTCTGTTTAGTATGCCTGAATGTTTAAGAATATTTTAAGGCGACTTGACACAATTTAAAGCCAAGCGTGGAAAAAGCGCGGAGCTCGGCGACCGGTTATTGTTTCTCTTTAGTTGTATTTTTTATTCCTCTTTATTTTTTTTTGTTTCTTCTCCCCCCCCCCCCCCCCCTGTTTTTTTCTTTCTGCTCATTGCTGTTTCTCTCTTTCGTTTTGTATTTCTCACTGACTCACGCTTACTCACTTTCTGGTATCCCTGTCTATTTCTCTCTTTGACTCATTCTCTTTCTTACCTGCAACGATGTTCTGGTGGGTACGGTGCTAGCACGATCGAAGGTCACGGGATTGAATGCCGGCCGCTGTGGCAGCGTTTCGATGCAGGTGAAATGCTTTAGGCTCGTATAGTTGAAATTAGGTGCACGTAAACTAACACCACATTGTCAAAATTTCCGTAGCCCTGCGCTACGGCGTCCGTCATTATCATGCCAGGGTTTTTGAGAAGTCACACCAATTATTTTCTTTCTTTCTTTCTTTCTTTCTTTCTTTCTTTGTCTCCCTCTCTTTGCTTTGATATGCTGTGCTATACTATGCTTTTTTCCCCTCTTCTTTTTACTTTATTTACCACAGCTTTGCTGTACTATACTGTACAAGGTTGTGCTATGTTCTGCTACCGTGCCCGGTTAGCTAAATGGTTACGATGTTCGCTTTTGGATTGTGGGTCAGCGGTTTTGAATCCTGCCTCGCCAAAAACCTTTTACCCCATACCTTTGTCTCGGCTATCAGAGCTAATAAATCACATGCCAAACCATTTGGCTTGTGTGTTTTAAGAGCCAACCAGAAGAGTTAAGAAAAAGAGCGTGTGGGTTCATGATGGGGATCGTTCCTGTTCTCCCGTTTCGGACCAACGGAGAGCCGAAACACCGAAAAATCTCCGCTGTTAAAAATGACGCTGCTCAAGGGGCGTTATTGTCACGGCGACAAGGCAGCGGAATTTGCCAAAATTGGATGTTTATTACAGGTGCCTAGAAGGAAAAAATTTTTCCCTACTGTTTGGGGAGTTCAACCGTACTTTATGCTTCTGTTTTGCATTTTTGTCGCCTCTTCTGTAAGAAGCGCGAGCTCCGGCCTCGTTTATATGTTTGTGCACTTAAATGTGAACTAGACCTTATTTGCAACAACACGTGGTCGTCCTTTTCCGCCCTTTTCACATTGGACGGGGCAATATATTCTTTTTCCTTCAGCACTCAGAGGCAGCAGTCGCTGGATGAGAAGCCGCAAATCCGCTCTCTGTCTCGTCCCACGACGAAAACGGCGGACAAGATATCTCCGGAAGTCACGTCGACGCTTCCGTGGACCGCGCCGCAGCAGCTAAGTCATAAAGCGTCTTCGGCACCTGTGTTGCTGAAGAACAGGCCCCGACATCCTTAGGCGATGGCGGAACGAAGTCTGGATTGGTGCCCGACGCCGTGTCGGCTGGCAGCTCCCCGGAAGAGTCAAGGTACGTGAACATGTTGTCTTCTGGCCGAGGCGCTACTTCGCCAAGCCCAGTTCTAGGCGGTGACAGGGCGCCGTTGGTCTTGGCTGGCTTCGTTACTTCTGCTCGCTATTAAAGCTGTGCACTAACCCGCCTGTTCGTGCTTGTTTTTTCTTCGCCTTCACTCTTCTATGTCCCGCTATGGATGGGTGCCTCCTAGATGGAGCTACCTTTCAGCTCCTCTTGGCTATAGTCTGGCTGCTTACAACTGCTCAGAGATTGTTTCGTAGTGCCTTTCTGGTTAAGGGTACTAATCTGATTGTTGAAAGCATGCACAGTAAAAAGAACGCGCTGCATTGTTGCTGCTACGGCCAGGACGCGTGGGAACAGATGATCTCTCGCAGTGGCGTCATTAAAGCCGCCATGTTGTGGTACCATCATGGCGGGATGCCGAGTTTTCTGACGTCATGTGAAGTACGTCACGTGCAAGTTCTGTCGCTTTGCAGGCGCTGAGGTGAATGACGTTACGTCATATCACGAAGCAGGCCAGCCGCAGCCGTGATTATGCTGCGTTGGTGCCATCGCAGTGTGCTATATCAGCGCGTTAGGAAGCCGCGAATGTGCCGTACGTGCGAGATGTCAGTCTGTGGACACTACTTGCGATTATCTGAAGGAACGTTTATGTTCGTTTCTTGTTTATGCGCTGTTGTAGATTATCTTAAAAAATTCACTGGCCTGAATTGCGCCCGAGCACGGAAGTTTTTTGGCTGAATATCGCTGAAAACCATTCTTCAACATCAAAACGACGAAAGCGCGACGGGCAGGAGACATATTCGTGGTTTCCTGTACATCTGTATTTCTGCGCCTCATGCTTAGACATGGTGGCTCTAACCCATGGCTTCACCACGAGTTGGAAATAGCAAAGATACGGTGACATAGAAGTTGGAAGATTTTCTGCCATGCCGTTTTTTATACCAAGCCTTTTGTTTTTTCTTCTAGGTTTTGGTCTCGCATGCTTTTATGTCATTCCTGGCTGTGTCGACGCGTATTTCCTGCAATTTAGCTGTAGTAGGAGTTAGTATATGAATCTTGGAATTGCTTCTTGGAAAGGGCCCATTAGTCCATGTGCATGGGTCCCGTGAGTCCACGTGCAGTGTTAAAAACAGTTATTGATCATATTAGGCCAACAGATTAGTTACGCTTTGAAACTCAAGCGTGTATTAGGTGTTTGAAATGACCCTGTCTGGCGTGCCAATAGAGATCAAAATGCTTAAATGCTTATTGTTGCAGAAAAGCTTACTGGTTCGTCGGAATCAATTTGGCGACCTGCTATACTGAGCGTTAGTAAAGGGGAGGGTGTGGAAAAGAAGAAAGAGAAGGTGTTGTTGAAGATGATGACGAAAGTGGTGATGGAGCAAAGCTTTCAATCCTTAAGATTACTTAAAGCCGCTTGTGCTCTGTCTTACGCAAGAACTCGCACAGCGTTTTTAGATTATAGCATTAAGAGACAGTTTTAGAATTGAGGCTCCAAGGAGCTTGGGGACTTAAGAAGCTTGCGAGGCGCCAAGGCGCATGCGCAGATTCTATGCCAACGTTGGGCTCGTGCGTTTGCGCTGATCCAAGGCCCAAAAAAACGAAATCGGCAGTGGACCCCCAAGACGTCTTGGGTTGCCAGCAAACCGAAGCAGAGGCAGCGCCAGCCACGGTGCCATATTGCACGCGTCTCGCATAATTTTTAATTTGGGCCACGGGTGGCGTCCTGTGTGCTTTATTCAACTCAGTTTGGGGACGCAGTGTCTTCGGCTCCAATTCTCAACTCTCTATTCTTGCACCGTGCACAGCGTGCTATGCTCACATCTTATGCGCTGCCGTATAAGCAATTCAATGTATTGGTAGTTGTTGAATACAGCTTTTACTAGCTGCGATTGTTGCTAAGGGAGTCGCCGGGCTCTTAAATAGCCTTACTTCAAATGTGCCCATGACATTACCACCCTGATATTGGCGTTGGAGCGTACCACACAGTTTGTTTCTCGCAAGATATTGTATTGTTTATACTCCTGCAACGCGAAATGAATGCTTTTATGGGTACGGAATGGCTCAGAGACCTTCTGTGTATACAGCCGCGGAATCTTTAGCCAGCGTGCGCGAACAGCGACCCTCGACTTTTCTGTGCGTCGGCTACACGACGGAGCCGAGTTGCAAGTAGGCCAGGTAACGCGCCCTACACAACGTCCGCTCAGCTGGGCCCATCGTCTGCTGGCCTCTTCTTTTTTTTTTTAAAGGACCTAACCTCATATCGGCGTATTTTGACTAACTTTAAATGTTAGTTTCATGGTTTCTTGATGCAACGTTCGTCTTCCGAAAATAAAATATGACTACACTATTCACATACTCATGCTCTTTGTTTGTCTCTGGTGTGTTGATATGGAAGGAACTTCCTTAGAAGGAAGAGCGTAGCAGAATAGGGGCCTAGATGAGCTCACTTTGTGGGCATGCGGTGAGCGTCACCCTGTTCGCAACTCGACTCTGTCGTACGGACAGAGGCGCAAAACGCTGTCACACGCGCACACTACTTGCATATTCAGGTGGCTCTACGCAGGCTTCATTTAACGAATTCAGGCTAATTGAATTCGTTTATGCGATATTTTGCTGCATTCAAACATGGAAAGCCTGTACTGGCAATTTTTTTTTGTTCTTGTCGTATTCGGTTTCTTCTGAGTTGTCGCGACCATCATAGCTCAAAACGGACAGTGATTTTTGCACGCTTCGAGGCTGCCTGCGCCAAACCGTATGCTAAACTCGGAAGTGAAGTGGCATACTCACGTAAGCACTGATAGACATTACAAAGTGATTTAAAGCA